>JAQFZY010000645.1:0-23596 GCA_034696285.1 Hypogastrura burkilli | reverse complement strand
CCATGCATTCACGCAAAAGAGGTGTAATTCTCGTATTTTTGTACAATTTCGGGGTTAAGAGAGCCGGCCCCGACTTTCCCTTGCGTTTGGTGATAACTGTAAGTAAGTCAGACTATCGGGGTTTGACCCCGATTTATTTCAAGATTACGCCGATTTTTTTTAAAAGTCGGCTACTCGCTACTCCCATTTTTTATAAAGCGGCTACCCCGATTTTTTTTTAAAGTCAGCTACCCCAATTTTCTTAAAGCCGGCTGCCCCGATATTGTAAAGTCAGCCACCCCAAGCCAGTTACTTTTCTTAAATGCGGTTACCTCGTTTTTTTAAGGTCTACTACCCCTGATTGTTTTTAAAGTCGGCTACCCCGATTTTTTGTAAGTTGGCTACCCCGATTTTTTGTAAGTCGGCCACCCCGGTTTTTTTTAAGTCGGCTACTTTGTTTTTTAAAGTCGACTACCGCGATTTTTTTTAAGTCGGCTACCCCGATTTTTTTAAAGTCGGCTACCCCGATTTATTTAAAAGTCGACTACCCCGATTTATTTTAAAGCCGGCTACCCCAATTGTTTTTTGTCGGCTACCCCGATTTTTTGTAAGCCGATTAAATCGTTTTCTTAAAGTCGACTACCCCGATTTTTTTTCAGTCGGCTACCCCGATTTATTTTAAAGCCGGCTACCCCGATTTATTTTAAAGCCGGCTACCCCGATTTTTTGTAAGCCGACTAAATCGTTTTCTTGAAGTCGACTACCCCGATTTTTTTTCAGTCGGCAACCCCGATTTATTTTAAAGCCGGCTACCCGGATTGTTTTTTGTCGGTTACCCCGATTTTTCGTAAGCCGACTAAATCGTTTTTTTTTTAAGTCGACTAATCCGAATTTTTTTCAGTCTGCTACCCCGATTTATTTTAAAGCCGGCTACTTCGATTGTTTTTAGTCGGCTACCCCGATTTTTTGTAAGCCGACTAAATCGTTTTTTTTAGTCGACTTCCCCGTTTTTTTTAAGTCGGCTATCCGGATTTTTTTCCGGGGTCATGGCCTGAAATTTTAACCGGGGTGGCGCCTACCGGCGCCATCCGGCTCGTCAATCGCTGGTTTTCAGTAACCGTCATAACCGGTTTTACTAGTGCAACTAACCGGTTTTTCGGTTTTAGCCAAAATGTGGAATATTAAGCCTATTTTCTACCTTTGTCCCCTCGGAATCGACAAAATGACCCTTGTTTATACAGTAGGCTGGCAAAGGGTTCTTTCAAAATAGCTATTTCCAACATTCACTCTTGTTTTACCCTTTCACTTCCTATTCATTCCTGAACTTTCTGCTCACGGGCAGTGTATAGTGCATGAGCACAGAGCTATACGGAGTTTAACTTACAAAAGGTTATTTAGATTGTAATTGATGAGCTTAAACTTGCAAGGAATCCCAGTATTATATTGACCTCAAGTATATAATTCAGATTGTTTTTTCTAAATTTTATAAATTACATTTTAGCAAACACATTTATGATTAAATTGATGAATTAAATTTAGTTATACAAATTTCAGGTTCAAGGCTAATCAAAATTTGCAATAACTATATTTCCGCTAGGAATTCCAACGAATACTTAGTAGAAACATTGCCTGCAACATTACATGAAACCTTGGGTATTACTTCAACGAGATTTATGGCCTATACAGCTCATAAATAGATCATACGGCATACGGCTAAAGCAAATTTTGGTTTTGGTTCCGGTTTTGTCCCACTTTACTAACCGAAAAACCGGTTTTCATAAAGGGAACCGGTTTTGCGTTCCCTAGTATGTATGTATGTCCGCTATCTCCTCTGTAACTACTGTACGGATGAGCGATACCTTAAAATTTTCCTAATTTTACCGAAAATTATACGCCCCAAACAAAAGTTGACTTTTGCAAAAACCAATTTGCACCTGGAAGGAATCGAACTCGAGACCGTTTGCTAAGGGGTCGAGAGCATGGGGTCGGGTGGCTGTGTAAGGGGCCAGGAATGGAAGAATTCATTTACGCATTGGCCAGGCATAGAGTCACGTGGGTCTGTGAGGGGTCGGCTGCATG
This sequence comes from Hypogastrura burkilli, assembly GCA_034696285.1. Lineage (NCBI taxonomy): Eukaryota > Metazoa > Arthropoda > Collembola > Poduromorpha > Hypogastruridae > Hypogastrura > Hypogastrura burkilli. The sequence continues at coordinate 21,538 of JAQFZY010000645.1, read as the reverse complement.
GAGGCAGGTGCGTGTACTGGGGACTTAGCCCAGCCAATCAAGTTTGCGCGGGTCAGCGGCCCCGAATTTAAATTTCTTACGGTAATAGAGCTCGGGAAGTTCCGGTCTACCTATTATCCACCACCTACACCACCTTCACCACCCATCAACGATGGGCATTCTGTGTTTTGCTAACCTATCCCTCGGCGCATCGCGCTATGCGATTGGTTCGTCGCTTCAGTCAGTAGCTTGGAACGTTTAAAACCTAACCTTTTCAATATACCTAATCATCATTGTTTAATGAAACTAAAATTCGGGAAATGCTGTACTATGACGTTTAGGAACACCGGAAAGTTCGGAAACTTTCCGGAAACATTGCTTTTAAGTTAGCTTATGTTCGGAAACTTTCGGAAACTTTTCGGAAACATTGATTTGTTATGTCAGGTTCGGAAACTTTGATTTTAAGTTAGAAATTTTCCGGGAACATTGATTTTAAGTTAGGTTAGGCTCGGAATCTTTCGGAAACTCTTTGGAAACTTTGATTTTAAGTTAGGTTAGGTTTTGGACAAGTTCATGGTGCCGACGGGCCCGAATTCGATTTCCTTGAGACAATAGTGATCGGATCGGGTTTGGACGGGGCCAGTGGTGCCAACTGGCCCTAATTCGATTTCTGCGAGACAATAATTGTCGGATCCGGTTATAAAAACCAAAACGGTACCCGAGGAGTTACGCCTAATTCGGTCTCCCGGGTTTCCGCCCAATCCCTCCGGATCGTAGATCGGGTAACGTGATAGTATATATATATATATATATATATATGCATATGTGTGTAAGTATATATTAACATGGAATTACCAAACAAAATGCATAAAGTAAAGCCTTAGTCAGTTTTATTACATTGCATATCGATCACCCCTTACTTTTCCCGGGATTATTTCTCCAACTTTGGCGCGTCATAATTCTTCTCTGACACCACTTGGCGTATTTCTACTTGCAGTTTTTGAAAATATGACTTGATACCATTGATTTTATGAAAACTCTATCTGCCCCGATTCATATCCGGCCGAGATATTGACCTCCAAACTTGACCCCGAAAAACCGAAAATCGTCAATTTCTCGGCCAAATATCCTCCGATTTGAATAATTCTTTTTTTAATCCCTTCATCTAAGCCTAGTGGAATCGCTTACACCCAAGAAGGTCACCCTTTTGCTATTTGCTATAAAACTGGTCAAAACTTAAATACCCGGTTTTTTCACATTTACCGGGTATTTTGGGGTATTGTTATTTATTATAGCCAACAAGAACCCGTGTTAACGCGGAAAACCAACTACTTTTCCTGAAAATTTTAGCATCCGATAAAATACACGTGCCATTTAAATTAACTAATTGAACTAAGATTTGCTGGCACGTGTGTGCTAGAAATGTTTAGAAAAAGTAGTTGGTTTCCGCGTTAACTCAGGTTCTTGTCGGCTAGTCTAAGAAAAAATTTAACACAATTGTCAATTCAGTACCGGTACAGTTAAATTAAATATATTTAATTAGTTATCGGTGTCTTGCTCTTCCATGAGTCAATTTCCTAAGCCCGTAGCCCAGCAGATTAATTATTTAGTGAAGAAAAATGTCACACTAACAACGCGTATATACGGTGCCCAAACTGTTTGCAAGTATTCAAGAAATCTTGGCCCTTAGCGTTTTATTAATTAGATGGAACCATTTCACGCCAGAAATTGCATGAAGTTGGAAATGGCCTAAAAATTCAAGAAATTGACCAGTGTGATGGCGTATAAAAAATTATTATAACGTTATAGCTCTATTTGTCAACATATTTCTGTTTTGCATACTGTTCTTTAAGCCACCGGGACTCTAACTTGAGTTAGAATTAGAAATCACTACTTCTACTTTCTTCTAATTCTAACTAAGAGGGCTAGAGCGACTTGCCTTATATGCCGGGCAGATTTACAGTGAGTGAGGGCACAGCTATCTCCTAGCATTGCATTGGAACCACACCGTACAGTTAGGGAAGGTGCTCTTATCACGCAGAGCCGTATGGGAGGAAGGAAGTTAGAGACAACTATTTTTTGAGATTATGATGCAAACACTCTCTCCAGTCCTGCCACTTCAAACTTAAGTCAGTAGCCTTCTTGTCCTTTATCAGAACAAGTATGTTTTGCCACTGACCTATCTGTCCCTCCCGCTCCCGTCTCGTGCAATTGGGGCTCTCAATAGTGATGCAGTCCCCGGTGAATTTCGGCATTTTCGGACGGGGAATGTCCCCTGTGAGAGGTCCGTGGACTTAACTTGTCTAACACCAAAGCAAGGTTCATTGACCCTAGAGAATTCACCAAAGTGTAAAGCAAAAGGATTACGGCACTGGATGAATGGTGGAATGCCATGCAGATTGGTTTTGTTAAAGCTTGGTATAATTATATATGTTGATCTTGACGTCAAGTCTTTAGATGCTTAAATAGACCTCACAGCTTTGACGTCGATTTAAACATTATTAAGAAAGGTCAAGATTTGTAAATATGCCAAGTTTCAGCCAAATTCGTCTGGATGGCATTTGCGCCCATGTGACCTTTGAGTTATTCGTAGTGGGTCACTGAAGTCGAGATGAGGCTATGTCCATTTAAACATTGCTCAGTATATCAAGATCGATATAATTATACCAAGTTTTAGCCAAATCCATCTTAATGACATTTCTGTATACATACAGTATCATTATCCTATACGAAAATATTTTATTTCTGGTCCTGGTTTTTCGTTGTATTTGCTTAAAAACGAATTTATAAAAAACGGGGACAAAATATTGCCTGGGAAAGTCCCCGGGGATGAAAGTAGAACGGGGACTGCATCACTAGCTCTCAAGTCTGGTACCGGAATCGAAAATGTAACCGATTCTAATTCGAATTCAAGCCTGAAATATGAGTTCCGATTCCAATACCACAGGCAATACCCAATCCCAATTCCAATACTTAGATTTTGCCGAGATTAATTCCAATTCCGATTCCAATACCCATCACTGGAATGTGGTGGTACGTAGGAAGTATGAAGGGCTACTTGAAGGAACTGGTAGAAAACTGTACTATACAATAAAGTAGGACAGTAGCGCATAGGATTTAGAAACAGCTTAAGGTGTATTATTATAAATGTCGGAAATTAAGGAGGGTGGGCAGACATGTGCGGGGCCCATGTTGCCCGTGTGCCTACCCCGGGTAGAGGTTCGGTCCGCCAACCCCAGAAAAATCTTGAATTGGAATTTGGAATGTATAATTAGACAAATCCAAACCGTAGTTCTAGCCGGGTTGGATGCAGTCTAAGGGCAATGAATACAAAAAATTTTCGCCTTCGGCGAGTCAGTCTGCCCCATATAAATATTGGCAAGTCAAATTGACTGCTTGCTAAAACTTCACATAATGTATAATTTACGTGATAATATATTGCCCTCCAATTCCGGTTCGAAGTACTCGAGCCCTACCACGGGCTACGTTTTCCTCCAGGACATGTCTGAGGGTGGGCTTGAATGGAAATAGAGTCGTAAAATACGGATATTCCCCCTTCCTCAGGACGGGCCTCCTCAAAACAATTTTCCACCGTATTTATAACATGTTTTTAACATTCTTGCTGCTTAAACTTAACTCGTGTTTGAGTTTAATAAATTATATTTGTTAATGCCTAGATCTGAATTTGAACTGTTGGCTGCACCATTGTTGCAGCGTGTTGAGGATACCTTATTGAAATGCTTGAAGGACTGTCGTAAGTAATGTACCTACAAATTACTGTGCTTATTAGTTATTTGGAGTTTTCAGTCCGTAATTTTATGTTTAAATCATGATCATTTTCGTTGTGATCATTTAGAGCTTGAACTGGGCGCAATTCACTCAGTTGAAATCATTGGTGGCTCATCCCGCATTCCAGCTATTAAGCAATTGATCGAGAAAACTTACGGAAAAGTACCTTCAACTACACTGAATCAAGATGAAGCTGTTGCTCGTGGATGCGCAATTCAGTGTGCTATTCTCTCACCAACATTTAAAGTGAAGGACGTCAGCATTACAGACATTCAACCCTATCCTATCAAAGTTGTATTTGATGAGAATCTCGCTTCAAATGGGTAAGTCTGACCGTATTGTTTTTTACATCTGACATCTGACATCTGACAGTATTGACGATGACCAGTAATGGGGTAGCTTTAATAAAAAGTACAAGCATGACTAATACCTAAATTTGTCTCCCGCAGTGAAATGGAAATTTTTCCTCGCTTTCACCCAGCACCATTCAGTAAGATGATGACTTTTTACAGAAGGGACCCATTTACCATTAAGGCGATGTATGATTCCGATGTTCCATTCCCTACACGATATATTGGTAAGCTGTTTTTGCCTATCAGACATTCCTTTCCGATTGCGATTTGAGTTAATCCATCCCGAACCGAAAAGTGGTTGACCATGAAGTAAACCGATGTTCACCAAAATTGGCATATGTGTAGTACTCAGTGCTTACATGAAATAGCCAATAGCGTTTAGAATAGAAATGCTTCTGCGCGCATACAGCGCCATTCAAAGTCTCCATTTTTGGAAAATAGGTACACCCTTTATCCAGTGATGCCTTGGTCGATTTAGACCGTTTTTTGTTATAGAATCTACAGCTAAAATATAAGAGACGTTTTTCATCAGATTTGACCTTTGACCTCTCCGAGGGTCACCTTACCCCAAAAATGTATAAGGGCATATAGACTTTTCACTAGGCCATTCACTGATCGTTTTCAAGTAATCTATCTTACATTTAATGACAGAAGGTCAAATGTCACGTGAGGTCAACTTACCAAATTGGCAATAATGAGGACAAATTGCAATAAAATTGGACTTCCAATATTTCGAACGAATGTTAATAAACAACGTTTGTTAAACAAACATTGTGTTTTAACATGTGACCTTTGACCTTACGTCACTAAATGCATGCTAGGTAACTCGAAAACGATCAGTGAATGGCCTAGTGGAAAATTTAAATGCCCATGTACATTTTGGTGTGAGGTGACCCTCGGAGAGGTCAAAGGTCAAATCCGATGAAAAACGTCTCTTCTATTTTAGTTGTAGATTATATAAGAAAAAAACCGGTCCAAATCGACCAAGGCATCACTGGATAAAGTGTGCACCTATTTTTCAAAATTGGCGACTTTGAATGGCGCTGGATACGCGCAGAAGCGGTTCTAGTCCAAACGCTTTTGGCTATTTCGTGTAAGCACCGAGCACCGAGTACTATATATATACCAATTTTGGTGAAAATCAACTTCCTTCATGGTCAACCTATTTCCGGTTCGGGGTGGATTAACTCATTTGCTTAATAATTATTTGGTTCCAATGTGGGTCTATTCATGTTATTCATTCGTTTCCAATTTTGGGTTTCTAGGGTCGTTTCAGGTTAACAACATTAAGCCAACTCCAGAGGGAGAGAACGTTAAAATTAAGGTTAAGACTAAGGTCAACCTGCACGGAATATTTACTGTGTCCCACGCTACTTCCTTCGAGAAAGTTGAAGTTGAAGTGAGTCTATTCGTTCGAAGCGAGTTCTGTAAACTGTTGAGGGCACTTAGTCTTCTAGCAACCCATCGTTGCAATTAAAATTAGAACATACGATGAAATTATCACTGTCACTAATGCTAATCTAAATTTTTAGGTGGATGAAGAAGTAGAAGAGGAAGAACCTATGGAGGTAGAAACGCCCAATGGAAATGCCACATCTGAATCTGTCCCGAAAGAGAACAATGACAAAGAAGGTAACGCTAAGCCTGTTGAGGCTGGAGCCGAAGCTAATGATATTCCTGTGAATGTGGAGAAAGTGGTAAGAAATCTTTTGAAATATTTAAAATATCTGACCTATGAGCGTGTTCGTTAAACCTATTCTTAGGAGGAAAAATAGAAAGAAATAAAGAGGAAGAAAAGAAGGCAAAACGAAACGAGAAAGGAGAAAGGAAGGAAAAAAAGCGAGGAAATCGAGGGACGATTTTCGGAATTGTGTCCGATACGGCGGCGGCTTTTCAAGCATCATGCAAATGCAGCTGTAGTTAATTAATACCTTGTAAACAAAGAAAGCGAAAATAAAATAGGGATAGGGGGAAGGGAAGAGAAAAAAGGTGGAAAAGGGGAGAATAGAAGGGAAAGGGAAGAGAGAAAAAGGGAGGGAAAGGAGATGAAGAAGGGGAAGGGAAGACGGGAAGAGAAAGAAGAGAGAAAGGGGAGAAGTAAGGGGAAGGGAATAGAAAGAAAATAAAGGAAAGGAAGAATGGGAAGGAAACAGAGAGAAGGGGATGGAAAGAGAGAGAAGAGAGAAAGGGATTAAAAAAGGGGAAGGGAAGAATACATTTTAAGTAGCTTTTCATATTTGTTCACCCGGTAGTTAATTATTATCGCAGTACTAGTGTAAGAAAAACAATTTTGGAAAGATATTTTTGACTTTATGAAGGATTTTCCATGTCTGCCCATTCCCATTTAGCTACTGTCCATAGACTTCTGTCTTCATCACGAGTTGCCGGAGGCCGTTACTTACAGCAGGCGGAAACAGGGCTGGAGTTCCTACTCAGGGGTTCAATAAGCCGCGAGTGAATGGCTTTGCTGGTTGTGATTGAGATTAAGCCTGCTGCTGCGGCTTACTGAACCCCTGAGTAGGAGTTCGAACCCTGTTTGCGACTGCTTTAGGTATCGGACTCCGGCAAATCGTGATGACGACAGAAGTCTATGGACAGTATCTTCTCTAAGATTGATAGTTGTGTTTCTGCAGAACGGGAATATTTTTTTATATTACATATATTGAAATTGTTGTTTTAGGTTATTGCTACTAAGGCTAAGAAAACCAGAAAAGTAATGAAACAACAGTTGAAACCTATGAACTTGCCCGTTGACCATATGACGTATGCACTACCACGCGATACGCTCAATCTTTTGGTGGAAACTGAAGTAAGTTATGCAATTTACAATACAAGAGCACGGCTTTTCCCCGTAGTATGCAGCTGTTGTGGAAAGAAATATTCTTAGCATCTTAGCAAGTAGGTAGTATTCTGCCACTTGCAGTATATTTTTTTTTACTCACGTTTAGCTTGAAATGGTCGCCCAAGATCGTCGAGAAAAGGAGAGGATTGATGTTAAGAACGAGCTTGAGGGATATGTTTATAGTCTACGTGACAAGCTGGATAATGAGTACAAGGAGTTTGTTGATGAAGCCGAAAGAACAACACTGATATCCTCATTGAATGATTTGGAAAATTGGCTGTACGAAGATGGAAGTGATGAAGAAAGGAGTGTGTATGCAAAGAAACTAGAAGACTTAAAGGTAATTGCATCCCGACAGACTAAGAAACGCTTCTGTAGAGTACAGTGAACCTTAATTCCCAACTTTCTTCTACCTCAAAAGGTGCTTTTTACTAAATATATACATGTAACAATTCTGTTCTATTACCAAACTATAAATGTAGGTCATATCTAATTTTAATAATATGTACTACTTCTCAACTGCGAAGTCTATTGCAAATGATTTTTTTAAACGAACGTTGTAATGAACTAGCCGAGTAATATAATAACTAATAACTACTGAAATCTAATAATTTTGCCAGTATCGTTTCTTCTCTTATGGACAGACTCTTTGTCCGAGTTTTTATGGCCAAGTTTACGAAAAACGGGCAGTTTAGTTGTTATTTCCCATTTTTTAAAATTAAGTGTTATTTTTCACGGGGTGAAAGTTCATGCCTGATTATGTAGAACTCAAGTGCCTTAATTGAATGCAACTTGAGGCTCAAAAACTTTCGATGATGAGTCTGCCGCTAAAGATGTGGTCATTATTTAATCCTTACTTTTGACACTGAGCACGAATTGTAAACCTACGCTACGTTATTTTAGTTTTACTGATCAGCACCTACCAGGTCACTTGAATTTAGATTTGACCCTTTGAAAGGCGCACGGGAAACAAATGTGCTGAGATAAAGTATAACCGAAGTTAGAAGTATGATATGGTAGGGCGTACGTAGTTTCCTGTGGTACCACAGCAAGTTGTCTAAAGGTTGTTTGTTCTTTTGTGACTGGAGCAGAAAGTAGGAAATTCGGCTAAGCAAAAACTTGAAGAGTCACTGAAACAAAAAATGGAGGAGGATACACCACAGGAGCCGCCTCACTCAACCGTGATAGACCCTGCTAATCCAGAAAAACCCGCCGAAACCGAAGGTGCCCCCAAAGAGAACAGTACTAATTAAATGAAGTAAGTAAGTACGTATTAGTGACCAATGCGTCAGGAATCAAATACATACATCTTTATTAATATTGTTAATTAGCTCTACACTGTTTTTTTTTTGCCAAAGTTAAAGTTTAACTGGATCGTCGATAAGTCTGCGATGGACATCCCAGAGGTTCTGTCAAAGAAATAATCAGGCATTATTATCAACTTAGGTCAAAAGTATATACTATATTGTAATAAATAAGGATTTGATCTACTATTAATGTTGTATTACAGATGTATCTAATGCTTAAAAATTTAGTTTAATATGTTTTGTTTATTAACTTCTCGTATGTTTTCTTCTCTTAGTAAAAGCAGCTTTTTCGCTTATTCACCCTCTTTTCTTGATATTTAGCTCTTGGTTTTCCTAGTGGTCTATCTCGTAGCTCATTAATTGATTTGCTTAGAAAATTGCTGTTTTAGTTAATACTTCCCTTATTCTTAAGCTTTGGCTTAGCACAAGACCATGGGAGTCCAACTCCATTTTAAGTAGCAAAATAATAACACATTAATAATATTACAATCTCACTATCCGACTTGTCGTATCAAATCTGGTAGGCGTATCTTAAACGGGGCATTAATAAACTGGATTTAATATAGATCTCTTTACCAGGATAAGCCTACCTCATCAGGCGGATTTTATTACCAAACATTCTGAAGGCCTCAACCCAATTGCTGATTATTCTTGTTCCCCACAAACAGGTGGAACCATGATTGCTTACCTTAAAGTATTTCACAGTCTTAACTTTAAGCTCGAGAGTGGCATCTTCGTCACAGAGCATTATGGTTTGAGGATGTTGTTGGAAGGCGGAAACGGTCCACATATGGTTTATCCCCTCCTCAATTGCCTTGTAAAGAGCAAAAGCCTTATGGGCTCCGGTGATGAGAACCATGACCTCTCTCGCGTCCATGACCGTCCCAACGCCCACAGTCAGGGCTTGCTTCGGAACCTTGTGGAGGTCATTGTCAAAGAACCGAGCATTGGCAATGATTGTGTCATGAGCCAGGGTCTTGACTCTTGTACGAGAGACGAGGGAGGAGCCGGGCTCATTGAAGGCAATGTGACCGTCTGGTCCGATCCCCCCAATGAAGAGCTCAACCCCGCCCGCTTTCGCAATTTCAGCCTCATATGCCTCACACTCCGCTTGAAGGTCAGAGGCGTTCCCGTTCAGAATATGAACATTCTCGGGCTGAATGTCCACGTGCTTGAAGAAATTAGACCACATGTAGTGGTGGTAACTTTCTGGATGGTCTTGTGGTAATGCTGCGAAGAATTAAAAAAAAGCTGCATTTGAGAATTGGATTCCAAATTTTGTAGCTTCCATATAGCCGAAATAGCTTGACTTATTTAAAGGTACTAAACTGTAAATGTACTTTATTCTAAAATATGTAACTATTTAATATTATCATCCTGCTGTAGATTGAGCTATCTTCATGTCCATGTAATCCATTACTTCTTGACGAATCGCTCTGATTTTTGTACTCTTTTTTCTGCTAAATTAAATCAATTCATATGTGAATTTGACTGGATATTTACCCATAATGTACTCCACAATCGGATTGCTTAGATCAGTTCAAAGCCAAATGAAAGTGAATGGCCATAAGCAGTAATGTAGAGCTCTAACATAGGCCTTATGGCCACTCACTTTTAATTTGGTCTTGAGCTGATCTAAGGAATCCAACTGGGAAGGCCTCTGTCTACACACCTAAAGATAAGCGGAGACGGGAGTACGAATAAGACGTTCGATACGAAGTGTATTTTTAGATAACATGGTATAAGTAAAATAAGTCCTACATACTGGGTACTTACTAAAATGTGCGCTAAGTACTCCTCTCACGGCGTGTTGACCTACTTATCAATATGCCAAGTGTATGTATAATCTTACTTTGTAATACATCAATTAATACTGCATACTTCATAACTGGAGACTACGAAAATGTTCACAATGTAAGAGCTGACGCACTGGTCGTCTGAGCAGTTTGTACTATATACTACTTAATTAGTTTACGCGAACGTATACCGGGTAGGCTTTCGGATTACGGTATGGAGAATAGAAAACAGTGTATTCAGCATATTGACGTCAAGTAACATTAAAAATGGAAACCATGACAACTTAACAATAAAGTTGACTGGCAACTATATACTATCAGTACTAAAATCTCCATAACCTGAACCTGTTGTCAGTTTTTTTCAAATCCGAGGCCTCAGATTTAAAAAAAAAACTGAGAACAGGTTATGGAGTTTTTAGCCCCGAGAGTATGTACATAACTTCCATACCATTCTGGTCTGTTGTATTTAATAGCATCTGTTCCTAACATAAAGCCGGTAAGTCGTGGGTCAACTGCATACAGACAGCTTAAAAAAATATTTATGAAAGGACTTACCCACATATTCATCCATGTTAAAGGTTTTCACATACTTGAAGGAAACTTTCTCGGCCTTATAGATTTCGATTAGCTTTTTGTACATTCCAAGCGGGGTTCCTCCTGCAATTGCAATTAAATATGTGAGGTAAAACCTAAGAACAATAACGCGGTGGGTGAGGTTGGTTATTGCTGTACAATACAATCTACGCATCTAAAAATGGTCTTGTTTTAAATTAGTGAGCCTGTTTTAGTCTTAGTCTTAGTACGCATATGTGTACTTAATTGGCACCTCATAGTAATTAGTACCCAATGCTAAAGTTTCTACTAACCTGTGGGTAGCCCAAGGACGAAGTAGTTATCCGGCCCAGGTTGGAACGCCCGAATCCGCTTTGAGACATATTTCGCTGCCCACTCACAGACTTGATCATCCTTTTCCAGAATAAGTAGACGCATTTTGTACTATGTAGTATTCTGTGAATTAGAACAAAAGTGTCAATATAAGGCTTTGATGCTTGTATCCTACATACATAGCAGTGAGCTACTGTGAGCTCTTCACTCAGCTGGTCGCTCTTAAATACAGAATACAGCGAAGGGCTGATACTGTTGACTGCTAACGCTAACACCGTTTCAACCTTATCCCAACAGAGTTTACTAATGGATTACAATTACAAACAAGAAGTTGCTACATAGCTAGATATTCGGCGTTATTATAAAATAAATCTTTAATCCAACTATTCAAACAGTAAGGAAAGGAAGGATATACATAGGAAAGACTCACAGCTTCCAGCTGCCGCGTATCTATGGCAAATGGGGACAATGACAAAAATGACTTTGGAGTGAGAGATAAAAGAGAACGAACTCTCTACTACTGATAACTGGTAGCGGTAACTGTCCCTGTCTCCTGACTACATATGTATGGGCTTATTAATGAAGCCAGCACAAGAGTGAGTTGCCTTTCCCCGGCGTCGCCAATTCAGCAGCTTCCACGTTAAGGCTCCTCCGCGTGTACATCAAGACTAGGGATTGCAACGGGACCAATTTCGGGACCGAGACTTGCGGGACCAGTCCCGTTTTTACGGGACCGGGAATTTGCCTCTAGTCCCGAATAAAGCGGGACCAGATATATATATGAAGCCCTCATTCTGCCGCGCCGATTAATATTTTTTGCAAACTTCAAAGCATACTAATCATAAAAATTTCCGCTATGCCTATAGTATTAGCATCACTCAGTGTGCTATTTTATACATCGTATCCGTACGTCTTAATTGTCAGATCTTGATCTTTGTCTAACAGTCAGTCGTGAGTCCATTTGAAGATAACTTGACTGATTGTATTGAGTTTAAAAAGGGTGGTCGTGGAAGGCAAGCTTTGATTTTATTTAAAAAGAGCAACAGACAAAAGTCTGTCCAGAGTAAGAAGTGTTTAACAGTTATACGTATAATAAACCCATGAATTAAAACAAGGGCTCATCAATACAATAACATTCTAAAAAATGTTGAATAAAATGTTGAGCGCATATTAAATTCTGCTGGAATGAATATAATAAAACGCGCACGTACGTACGTGCCTCCGATAATGTATGTAAGCAAACATTGTTGTCAATGTGTTGCCAAGCCTAATCTTACTAAGCGAACGTTAATAGCCAGTACACTATGGAGATACACGGAATGGGAATGGAAGTTTACAGGCACAGGCACGGAATTGGAAAATGAAATACATGATTTACTTGTACTATCCAACAAGCTAAAACTCTAACGGCGTATGAGGAGCAACACTTTCTAAACATTTCTAGGAGTGGATCTGTAATCATCATTCAATTGCAAATCTACGCTAGAAATGATTTGAAAACGTTTCTCCTCATTTCGGGTTACGGCGGGGGCTTGTTCGCTTTTGCTAGTGCTTACATATACACACAAGTATGTATGTACTTCAGGTAAAATAATCCCACGCAGTTGGGCTTGATTTACTGCATCATTGTCACACTGCTCTGTCATTTTATTAATACGGGACCAAAGTACCGCAGAATGCGGGACTTTTTGACTGGTCCCGGTCCCGGTCCCGAAAAGTGCGGGACCAATTTGGTCCCGCTGCAATCCCTAATCAAGACCATAAATACTTCAGCCACACATACTTTAAACCACTATGTGGCACTAATTGTTTGATATGATACGTGATTGGCCAGTAGATCAGTTCGCAGTCCAGTCCGTCATTCGACTTGTGCAATGGCTGTATGTTATGTTATACAACAAAAAGTCATTCCATGTATTTAAGTACTGCAAGTTACATCCTAAGCACTAACAACGGGGTGACTAACTCAAGGTGACCAACAGTAAGCCTTTCAGGCGTACTTTACGTCTTTCGAGACCCTCGCGCGCCTGGCGCGCGAAGTACGCCTTTGGTACGCCTGTGATATATTTATTCGAAAAGTACGCCTTATTTTGTAAATAGTCTCACGGGAAAGTTTGATTTAACTCAAGTTCAGTTTAAAGACTCGATATCAAGCTATGACTACCATCTATCTTATCTATTATTTAGTATTTTTTTGGTGGAGACCTGAACCTTTAAGAGTGCGGCTGCGCTGTCCCTCTGTCCGTGTCATAATAGTGCACATTTTGAGTTTAGGTTTAGGATCTTGTAAATAACCTTTTGGCTACTCTAATGTAGTACGTTTCTATGGCTTACTTGCTGAGAAATTCAATTTATTCTCGCAAGACGAGAAACACACGAGACTTAATCCTTGAAGTTCTGAGTGGAAAGTCAATATATATACAGACTCCTGAGTTTAATAATCAAAGGACCTTACCGGATAAGGCCAAAATTTGACGATTTTGGGCACTTTAGTCATCCGACCTAAAATCTATCGTACATTGTACTAGACTCTACCCTGATACTAAAACATACTTAGTTGGGTCCATTGCGCATATGGAAGGTACCCCAAAAAATCGTCTAGGTTGAGCTCCCAAAAAAATTATTTTTCTTATAGGGAAACAAATTCAGGTTTTTGTTGGTGCATATAATAGTACTAGGTAGTAGTACTACAGCGTACACAGCCACCCTTGTATACCACCACTGCTTCATAGCTGAAAATATTTTTGAAGTCGGAAAAATTAAAGTAATCTCTTCCAGTCGCCACATAGTGGAAAGCATAGTACTAAGTAGTGGTACTATACTGCATACAATAATATTTGGAAAAATCTATGCCTTCATGGTAGGACCGATTTTTTAAGTCGAAAAAAAGTGAAAGAAAATACACTTTTTGGCTTCCTAAAGTCACATGTTGGGTTAAAATGTTCAAGTGTAATACATTTTTTGAATCTCCATTCAATAAGCTTTCGAATGATATGTTACTTGTCGGTGTATGACCGATGACCTTTGACCCCATCACTCAAGATCAAGGTCATTTCCTCAAGTAGCCACATGGTTCAAAAATCATTATTAATTAGTAGTATTATAACACACATAATAGAATTCGAAAAAATCCATGCCTTCATATAGGGGTCACGGGGTGGCGGGATCAAAAGTCATCGGTCATACGCCGACAAGTGACATATCATTGGAAAGCTTATTGAATTTAGATCCCAAAAATGTATAACACTTGACAATTTTGACCTAACATGTCACCTCAGGAAGTCAAACAGTGTATTTTCTTTGACTTTTTTTCGACTTCAAAAATCGGTCCTGCCATGAAGGCATAGATTTTTCCAAATATTATTTTATGCAGTAGAGTACCACTACTTAGTACTATACTTTCCACTATGTGGCTACTGGGAGAGATGACTTTAATTTTTCAGGGTACCTACCCGACTTCAAAAGTATTTTTAGCTATGAAGCAGTGGTGGCATACAAGGGTGGTAGTGTGCGCTGTAGTACTACTACCTAGTACTATTATATGCACCAACAAAAGCCTGAATTTGTTTCCCTATAAGAAAAAAAAATTTGTTGGGACCCCAACTTTGACGATATTTTGGGGTAACTTCCACATGCGCAATGGACCCAACCAAGTGAATTCTAGTATCAGGGTAGGGTCTAGGACAATGTACGATAGATTTTAGGTTGATGATTAAAGTTCCCAAAATCGTCAAATTTTGGCCTTATCCGGTAAGGTCCTTTGATGTATAGTAAGCGGAACCTAACTTTCGGATACCTAACAACGCAGTTTCTTTGTTATCATTAAACGAGCTCTTAGTACTCCGTGCAACTTCTACTACTGTGTCGTATATTTCTATTTACGTCGTGCGTGTCGCCCAATAATTAAAATTAACATATTTGAGCAGTTACTTAAAAAGTTGGTCGAGGATGGGCACACAAATGAGACGGACTTCTACAATGAAGTTTATCAGTTCTACAACGTCGCCATGTCTTATTTAAATGAGTGAATAGGCACATTAAGCGAGTTTGAGGCCTTCTGGATTTAACTTCGACGGAAAATAAGACGGGAAGATATCGAAATCCTTTTAACATTCATTCATGGTAAGATGCCAAATTAAGATGTCTATAAGAACGCTCTTCGGGACGTATTCACTTGTATTGAAACATACATCAGCGAAGGAAAACTAAACTCCTGGAATGAGAGAAATGGGAACGACTTTAAAGAGGTAGACCAGAAAAAACAAAGTTTTCAAACGTTTAAAAGAAGCGGAAGTCCCTCATTCGGACATCTCGCTCTTGGTGGAGTTTATGCTTTGCCTTCCTAGTATAAACGCCCCAATTGATTGCATATTCCCATTAAATAAGCATTTTTGGACAAGTGAAAAGACTTAACTCAAAGTGGAAACTGTTGAAGCTATGATAAAGTTAAAGGCCAACGGGAATTTAACTTGCACAGAATACTACGAGTATTTAAAGCTAAATTTGTATCATCTTAAACGAGTCCGCTCATTGGCGAAATATGGTCGCTCTTCGAATCCCACCGCCTCTACATCGAAACAGTAACGCTTTCTGAACAGGTAAGTATCTCGCTCTTTTCATTTGGCATATTTCTAGTATTATTTCACGAGTACGCCTTTGGTGCCTTTGAGAGTTAGTCACCATGGACTAACTTGTAGTGGAATAATTTCTGATTCAGTTGCAAGAGGCATGCCGCATGCCCTCCACGTGAGCCAGATCCATAGTGCTTATATTAACCTCAGTTATTATGACCTATATATTTAGTTCAAGGGTTATCACTTGTTGAGTCAAATTATGTGAAGTCATTTGCATAGACCATAATCTAATACGATAAACCTCTGTACATACATACACTCTATAAACATTACTCAATCCGGTGACTATCTGTGAAACCTTTTGTTTATCGTATATATTACAGTTATCTGCAGTTAGTACTCTCCGGAAAAATTACAACTCACGGACAAAACCAATTAAGCCTCGATTTTCAACTAAAAGTTAAACTTGTTAACTTTTTATTAATGTATGTATGTATTAGTTGTAGATTTCCTACCAAAATGTCGTTCGTATACGAACGTCCATTCGATAGTGATTTTCCATTCAGACCAACCAAAAATATGCAACCATTATCTAAACTTTCGACACATTATTTGACATGGCTTACTCCCAATCAAGCTAACATCTATATACATAAAATCGTTGGTGTGTGTGTGTATGCGTGTATGTATGTATGTCCGCTATCTCCTCTGGAACTACTGTACGGGTTCGAATGATGTGATTCGAATCGATTCGATTTTTTAAGACAATAGAGCTCATGACTGGTTTGCACGGGCCCACTGCAACTGCAAGGTTTCCGGCGGCGCTAAATTTGATTTATTTGAGACATTAGCGATCGGACTGGGTTTGGACGGGTCCAGTGGTGCAGGCGGTCCCTAATTCGATTTCTTTGATAGAATAGCGCTCGGGTCGGGTTTGGACGTGTCCAATGGTGCTGGCGGTCTCAAATTCCATTTATTTGAGACAGTAGCGGTGGTATAGGGTCTGGACAGGGCCAGTGGTGCCGGCGGCCCCTAAATTGATTTTTTTGAGACATTAGCGTTCGGAGTGAGTTTGGGTAGGACAAGTGGTGCAGAATTTGAATTCTTTGCGATAACGGTGCCCGAAGGAAGTACCCCTAATTTGGTCTCTATGGTCTCCGCCCATTCCCCCCGGATCGTAAGATCGGATAACTTGCTCGTACATACATAGAATAGAAATACGAAGGTACTAGTACTACATACATACTACTATATCAGGATCAGGACTTTTTGGATTTCATTCCATACTCAATCCTAGCGACGCTCGCGCTCGAGATCAGAGAACAAGGTGAAAATAAACCATCTTAAGATGGGTATAAATAAAGCTTACTTAAAGCTAAATACTGCGATAGACAAAGTTTAATCTTTAGTGACCTTGAAATTTGACTTTTATCCTTACTAATTATTGAAAGCTGTGTATGTCCCAGCTGCTATCTTCGTTAGTACTAAGTATAGCTTTCGAGGAGCGCATTACTAAACTTTAACATTCGTTCACTTCTGATCACCACCGTAGTGGTCATATGTCAAATAAAAGGTCACCGTTGTAATCTACATTAGCTAAGCTTTCAATAGACCCTTTACTCAATTTCCCCATTTATTTATCTCTAGTTACCACTGTGGAGAAGTAAGAAGGTCACTGATATAATCTGTATGACCTACTTTCCACAGATTCGTCACTCGGTACCTTTGCCAGGAAATTTAGTGTTGACCTCTTATATATCTTAGGGGTCACGTGTGTGACCAATCTTTGGCCGTAGCAAAGTACTCGTACCTGAATAGATTTTCAGCGGAAACTCCATTCCGTAATATTGAACCGTTTAGGATTGGTATTAAATACAGACAGACACAGATGGTTAGAAAGACTGGACAGGTGCATAAAGCCTAACGAAAAGTTACCCATAATAAAACAAATAAACTTTTTTGACATAAATAGTTTACTTAATTTCACGCGCTGTAGTGCATTAAATAAAAATAAAGCTCCGTTAACCAGCATTTGTCGTGGTACTACATATCTTATGTATAAATGAGGAAGTATAACCCTTACGGACCGTAAATGTTTACCCGTAATGAATAATGAGCTCTCCACCGCTTGTGAACTACATACATAAATGAAATTATTGTCGCTGTAATCTACAAAAAAGTAAAAGTAAGTTGAAGTAAAAATTAGCTTTGAAGTAAAATTGCGGCTCTCAGCAGCTTCAAGTGTCGAGGCAAGTGAAAGTTCAGTCTGTAAGGATGACATATGTAAACGACGATGGAAGATGTCATATTATAGGGGTATAAAAAGTGGGAGCTACACACACATCAGAAACTAGCGCTTACAGCTTGCAAATGAAAACGAAAATGTTTCGTTCGTTTGCGGCGCTGTGCTATGCCAATTAACTTTTGAATCGTATTGTGGATTGTGGTTGAGAGAGAGATGGAGTACTAGTTAATAGGTGGGTAATGAGTATTTATGAGTAGGTTTGTTTAGTTATGGGTTATGTTACATCCCGTGTCTTATATTTGTAACTAGTGGGCCCGGCACCATAAATTGTGATGCGTAACACCACACAGCCCTGGTTCGTGACAGTGAATATCATAAATCATAACTAACAATCACATTTTCTGCGCATTTCCATCGTATTACCTGCGACTGACTACGACATTAAAACTTACCATGCGGATATTAAGCATACCTACGCCATCTATGTGTGACTTTGCTTAACAAAAATCGTCCGTCGGAGATTTTTATTACTCCGCCCCCTTTCTGCTACCGACCAATTACGGAACGAATAAAATCGTCAGACGGACGGATATTTTAAGCAAGGTACAGGTACACGATTGTATTGGACGTGATGCTGAGGAGACGTCCATATATTACGTCACGCTGAAAACCCGATTTTCAGACCTCGCTCCCCCCCCCTTGTCACACTTCAAAAATCGACACGAAATGGAGTTCAATCTCCATGTGTCGATTTTTGAAAAATACTTTGAAAGTTAGGTTAGATTAACCAACGTTTAGTTTGGTTAGTCTACTTGTGTAAAGCAAGAGAGAGATAGAGAGAAGTGCAAGACAGACGTCGCGAAACCTCCGGTTAACGCCTTGGGTTAAGTTCATCAACGTTTTTCTTCATCACCCCGTTATGATACTCTTAGAGGTCACTTAAGTGACTCTTCTTTTGCCGTGTCAATTCTTATGACATATGACCAGAGACGATTTTTAGTGAAAACCCAGTCCCTTAATGTCAAACCGTCTAGCAGGAGTATTGACACGGACGGACGGACAGACAGACACAGGACAGATCCATAAATGGTCACATGACGTCACCTTCAACAAACAAAGAAAAAGAGGAAATCTTCGAGCCTTTGAATTTGAACTCAAATGGAAAGGGTACTGCTGCGCTGATACAACCATGACCTTCTCCTTTTGGTGTTTGGGCTATGCTCATAACCCGTGTTCACTGCTTCGTACTAGTATTGCCTCTTTTCCAGTTGCAGTAGTTCAAGTTCAAGGAAAACTTCTTTTGCCGTACGATCTAAAGTAGGTTCACGAAACTGTAATAACAATAGGAATTAAGGAAGGCCGACGCATATCACTTTCACATTGTTTGCCACAGTACCTTATAACAGTCTGACTAAAATCCAAAATCAAACAATTACTCTGTACGCTGTATCCTAATGGTTAATTTTAAAGTTAAGCTGAAGCTGAATTCCTCTATAGGTTAACACATTGGACTTTGACTTTGATTGTTTGATTGTAGAAACCGGTTGCGTCTTACGGTCTTACCAATACACATTACGGTCTCACTAAAACTTTCCGCCTGTCCCTACTCTCCCCAACCGTCCCCACCCTGATTATTTCATCACTTTTGCACGATAAGTCATATTTTTGTGCACTAATTTATTATTATGCGTATATAAGCAAAGTATTTTACAGTTAAAAATTAATACTCTAATTAAAAGAGACCTTAAACACTAATTTTACACGATTACCATATAATATTTATGTACCATGAACTTTCGTTAATTATAATTATGTTTTTCGTTTGTAATTCATTAATACATTATTCCTGTACGTATTGCAATAACTAAACGGACATAAACACGATTTATCGTGTAATAATTATAAAATATTCAAGGTGGGGAGAGGCGGGGAGATTTAGTGAGACCGACACATTACCATTATTTCGCACGAACTTTTCAAATCCAAACGCACTTCCCGGGTGTCTCCCAGGATTTAGGTTGCTCGCCATCTCTTTTCATCCACCTCTATATGCACGTTAAAATCTCCCTCCCTCCGACCGTTTTGTTCGTTCTGTAATTGGCTGGCAGCGGAGTAATGTAATGACCTGATCAACTTCCAGAAAGCTGTCAGTGTTTACTAAACAATAATAACAACAGGTCACTCCGCAACCGGTCTTCAGCCTCCCATAGCAACATATACCTATATACATACAATTGGTGCGTATAGGAATTCTGTTTTCTTTCAAAATGTCCGACGATGACCAAGGCCAGAAAATGTGGTTGTTAGTTATGAAATCTAATATTACGCACCAGGTATGTGGTGTTACGCACTAGAATTTCGGGTGCCAGGCCCGCTTGTAAAAATAGAGTGAGGTTTTTAAAGTGGGCCACTACACCGGATATAATTTTAGCGGGCCACATAACCTCGTGCTAAATCAGGTAGCCCTGGCGGGCCGCGGCCCTTTCCTTACTTTAATTAGTAAGTACGCAACTCAGTACGGAAAGGAGTCGGGCTGCGTGAAACGTGTATGAACCTGATTTAGCACGAGGTTCTGTGGTTGACTGTTATGTGGCCTGTTAAAATTAAGTCCGGCGGAGTGGCCCAATTAAAAAAAAACTCACGTATACATACATAGGCAGAGACAGAAGGGGAAGGGATTTTACTTATTAGATGCTTACTTCTGTCCTGTGCACAGTATTTATGTTAGGTATGGTATTATATGTGCAAGCCAACAAGCCCGCGCCAACGCGGAACGACTAACTACGCCTTCTAATTATTTCTAGGGTGCATGGACCACCATTATCAGGAGTTCCCCTAAAACAATCGCACCCATTGCCCATGCACCCTAGAAATAATTAGAAGACGTAGCTAGTGGTTCCGCGTTGGCGCGGGCTTGTTGTCTGGTCAAATGGAAAATTGTAATGAGTAATGGAACTTTTACACTAATAGGAAGTCACTACATCATCATGAGTATGAGCAGAGCAGACAGAAGCTGTCAATTATTTGGAATAGCTAAACTGTTATACATGACAAAGACAACAAAGGTACAACACTTACCACCAACAAGAACTACAGCACACATCATAGTGTATGTAGTTACGATAGTAAAAAATCGTTTTGTACAATTTAAGTACCCGTACATTTGAATGTGAACACCCATCCAGTTGTCCAGTTCCATTTCCATCCTTCATTAACGTTTAAAAATACGCGACTAATTGAACATATGAAGCCCCTAATTATTGTTTAATCGTTGCTATCGACAATGGTAAAGACGTGAAGTACCGCTACAGAACCAAAGCGCAAGAGCTGACAACGATTTCAGTTAAAGATAAAAAGTGAGTCGTAGCATAAACACACACTTCAGCTTCCATTAGCTCAGCTTCAAACTTAACCTTTGTTCGGCTCCGCTTGTTCAAAGTCAAAGTTTTAAAAAACCCGCCCCGGTACGAAAGGCTAGTGAGATTTAGTGAGAGCGATGTGAGGGTCCATTTACTGTGTGTTCTAATAATTCATATCCCCCACAAATCCCCCTAACAACGGGCCCATGCCAAGCCCTCGTTGCTTATACTTTTATTGACGAACGGGCAAGAAAGAAATAATACGTAAGGCTATTCTTAGTAGAACAAGCCAATAAGCCCGCGCTAACGCAGAACGACTAACTACGTTTTCGAATTAACAATATATTATTAAGTTTAGTCCAGAACGCCCTATCTCTATAACCCACGATGACTTAAAATGAGTACAAGC
>JAQFZY010000644.1:0-23612 GCA_034696285.1 Hypogastrura burkilli | reverse complement strand
TGGAAACAGGGATGCTTTGGCCCATATACAGGCCCTCGTCCTCCGGGTAGCGCGCAGCTGTATTCTCTCCAAGCTTCTCCAGCAGCGACACTGCAAATTTCGTAAAATTATGGAACAGTGCTATAAAACTGTTTTTGTGTATGACTTAAGATTAGCGCCACCCAAAAAATATGAACTTTAGCCCGAAACAGAATGTACGGAAAATGCGCAAATATACGACACGTTGGACACGCGAAGTCTTTAGTCGGTATATATATCGGATTGATACAAAGCCTCTAATCTTTGGGCAGCATTCTGCATATTTCATACCTGGAGCCGATGAGGGTATATAGGTCATGTGGGCCCATTCTTCCCAATCCTTCGTTGACCTCTTGGTCGGTGGGTTGAAGAAGATGGGATTCCAGAAGGTGCTATACAAAGGTATCAAGAAATTTCATAGGTCATCCCATTAAACATTACATATGCTTATGACCTATATGGTATGACCTGAAATGCAAATATACTTACTCCTGAGTTTCAACCTGCTCGTTGTCACCGTGGAGAATGCTTGCCGAAGTCCGTTTGGGCGTTTCCTCCTCCTGCTCTCGAGCCTCTGACCCCGCCGACTCCGATTGACCTGACCCCGACTTGACAGAGCCATTCTCCTTGTCCTCCTCCTCATGATCCCTATTGACCTCCTCCTCAATCCGAATCCGGGTCTCGGACCGTTTCTTCTGCTTCTCAGTCTGCTTGGTCTTGCCTCCGGCCCAAGAATCCTTCTCACCCCGCTGAGGGTCACGATCACTCTCATGCTCACTCTCACTCTCGCTCCGATTGTCAAACTTTCGGATAATTGTGGTCGTGACCGGGACCCCGTCACTTGATGAATCTGTGTCTTGCTTCCGTAAACCGGCCTTAGGCTTGCTATGCCCATGCCCTGACCTCAGCTTGTCATGGTCATGACCCTGGTGACCCTTCCTAGGCCGGGGGCGGGGTTTAGGCTTAGGCTCCACAAAGTCCCCGTCCGGGGCACTCGGGGGCCGCTTTGGCTTAGCAGTTGCATATGACTCACTACCAGTCTCACCGCTTGAGTCCATCTCGGCCGGGTCAGGCGGGTGACGGCGACTGAATAAGTCTTTAGTCTTCGGTTCGAATTTCCGCATCTTATGTAGGCGCGTAATCTACTGAAACAAGAACAGTCTGCAGAGTAGACAATGGTTAGCAATATTGACTAATGTATTATTATACAGTATTTAATTACAATATTTGACCAGAGGTGAAACTTCAAAAAGTTAGAAACGGGTTTTTGCTGGTATTTGTATTCATTCAAATTCAAATACCCGGGCATTGCCTGGTAGGGGAGATTCATTGTTGTGCACTTGGCAGCCCATGGTTACGAACTGGGACTGGCGTTGCTATGCGCGGCCTGAATCACAGAATTATGCATACAAACTCAAACCAAATAATACAGTCAGTGGTGTTTCGGGACTAACTAAAAATTAATGCTTTTTTAAATATTCAGTTATAATTTTACAAAAATTTGAAAGAATACAGAAATGTCAAAATTAGTAGAAGAAAATTAGTAGAAAAATAATTATATAGTCTGCATTAGAAGATGGCCGAAAATGTCGGAAAGTTGCTAATGTACCGAATTTATAAAATTACATACCTACACATAATCAACTACTAAAACCGTTAAAACTGATCATCTCCCCAAACATATAGTAGTACAATGGTGAAAATACACAACAATTTTCGTTAATTGCGAGATGTATAGGATTTTATTTTTGCGACTTAAGCTATTTATAATATATTATATGCTTTACAGTGATCATTACCGATGACAACAGGCATCCCAAATATAATATCATTTCACTTTTATACACATTAAACTAGATACGTGTATCTAAACCCTTTGTACAGCGCAATATATACACATACCATAAAGTGTGGAAATAATACAGCTTTTGCGCATTTGATAACAATAGACAACTTCACTATATAAACTATTTATACAAGTATTTTTAAATACGTATTATATTTATTACTCTCCAATATTAATTGTGAGTTTTCGTCGTGTCATGAGTCATATCATCAAAGTTCACTAAAATGTCATACCCATTAACAGACAGGAAAGAGGATAATATTTGACAATATAAAATTAAATACACATTTTTCTCACTTTCAACTAACGTGAGCCTAAAATTCAACAACAGTACTCAACAATACCCGGCTAGACGCACATAACAATTCGAAATTCGAATGGATAGAATAGAGATAGGAGTGAAGTCTTGTTCAAAAATACAATTTCATACACACACAAATACAATTGTGATGATTTGTTACGGGGTTCCTTAATTGTAGGGTCACGGCTCCGGGTTAGCTTTAACTGGTTTAATTTAGGATCTATCAAAAGGTACGTTTCATTATTACCGTTGTAAATACATATTATTACCGGGATTCCTTAGTAATTGTTATTACTAAAACTAGATAGTTACTAAGTTACTAATCACTCTAACTACGTCATTAATTAGAACTAAAAATAAGCTAAAAACACTAAGTTCAAGGTGGGAATAGCGCAGATTGTAGTGAGAAATAATTCTTCGACTTCCGACTAAAAAAACTCAATAAAAAACAATAATAAACCTGAGATACATAAACTTTTAGAAACAAAGAACATTTCACAGCCCTAATTCATACAGGTCATGCAGAGGTCAGAAGGGCCCATACAGTCGTCATGGCAGAAAGCCCCGCACTTCCGGCACATTAACATGGCCCGAAGGTCACAGACACAGTTCCCGCCGTTGCCCAAGATGACCTGACCGGCCTCAGGCCGATTGTTATTGTTTGGACCTGACGGAGGCCCTCCGCCCGCCTTGACTTCTCCCACACCGGCCAGGGCACTGAAGAGGTCAAAGTCCTGACCTCCGAGCCCTAGGGACCCCGGGCCCGACCCCCCGTTCTGCGTCGTATCTGGGATACTAATGACGGGATGCTGGCCGGGCTGGGTTGTAGTGATGATCCGGGCCGAGCCCGGGGTCCCGTTTAAATTGACGTTCACAACGCTGTTGGGAGCGTAGGAGTTCCAGAGCCCGTTCGTGGCCGAACCCTCGTTCCCGCGGACCTGATTAATGGCCTGCTGCTGCTGGTGAAGGAGTGGGGGGGCCTGGGACACGGAGACTTGGACCTGGGCATGACCCCCGGTCCCACTCACAGGGGTCAGAGAGAACGTGGACCCCGAGCCCAGCTGCTGGAGATGGGGCCCTGAGGTCACGCAGTATTGCCTCGGATTCTGGGTCTGCGTCAGCGTGTAGTTGGCTTGGCCGGGCTGGAGCTGGGCCCCGTTACCCGCGTTCAGTGTTATCTGCTGGACCCCGCCGGACCCCCCTTGACTATTGTATAGAACCTGTAAGAAACAAAAGGTCATTTACAATTGACTGTATTCGGTTCTGCCCAAAAAGTGTGCAGTTTAGCTCAATACAAAATATGGAAATATACAAATGATTGGATGTCCTGTACGAACAATATAATTCATCTGGGATATGGACTATGAATTCGTTACAAGGAATAATATGAGGTCAATTAGGAGTACTATGCTTACCCTGATACCAGAAGAATCTTGGTACTCAATAGGGCGCTTCATATTGTCCCCTTGCTGGTGTTGGACGAGCTGTTGCTGCTGCTGCTGATGCTGTCCAGAGAGTACCTGATGGAAATGGTTCGAGTTCCCCGAGGCCATTGACATCGGGACATTGACAAGGGGCAGGGTCCGCTGCTGGGAGTTCAGAACCATGGTTGTCGTACTGCCTGAGCCTGCTTGAGCCTGTTGACCTTGGGGGGAGAGGACAAAGGAGGCAGGCACGGCCAGATTCTGCGGCAGCCCGTTGCTCCCTGTCGTCTGCACAATTATGTATTGTTGCTGCCGGACGCCGGGCTCAGGTGGATGATGCTGCTGTCCGGCCTGTGACCCACCCTGCGGGCAAACATCAACAAGAGTTACCAAAAAATGCATTCAACTTTCAAACATTAATTATTGAGCAGGAAACATGCGTGTCAATAATTAGACCAAACTCAGTTCAACTGTAGAACTCAATGCATGCATAGTGTAGGTAGCACAGTTAAACTTACATAAATAATTTATAAGAACTACAAGTACAAATCAGGTGAGTCATACAATGTGCTGAAAAAGAGAAGATTAATAATTAATTCGCGCCGAGCTACAGATGGAGGGACAGGTGCTCGGGCCATGCAGTATCAGCTTGCTAAATGTGTGCACAGAATGAGGGAAGTCGCATTAAAGATACAGGTAAGGCAGAAGGAGTTCAGAATTCAGGTCAAAGGTCAGTACATGCAAATTCGGCAAATTCCGACAACGTTGACCTTTGAAGGCGAAGACAGACGAAACAAGATATACAGAACTCAAGAGGACAGTTGCAGGAAGAAGGGACTGACTGACGACCTGGCTCACCTGCTGGCCCTGACCCGGATTTCGTTCGAGGTCATGGGTGACTTTACGATTTGCAATATTGTTAAGGGCTGGGAGGGGCAGGCTGTTGTTGACACTGTTTAGCCCCTCGTTCGGGACTGGGCGCCCATTGTAGCGGACCGTGCTGCTGAAGGACTGCCCCTGCTGGGATGAGACGACCACGTTGGGACTCCTTGGCACGTCCACAATCTCCTGTACACTATTTGGGCCCTCGTTCTCATACGATCCTTCCATTGAAATGGGCTCGTGGAGGTCAAGGAGGTCGCCATATTCTTCCCCTTTGCCGACCCCTGCTTCACTGTTGATCAGTGACAGAAGCATGATGTTGGGACTATTGCTGTTTCCAGGGGAAGAGTCCGACTGGAGATAGATTGAGGGGGATTGGGAATTCCGGGCATCCATTGGAGAACCGGGTATTTGGCGCCCGCCGCCTTCGTAGGCCAACGGGGAAATGGGTCGAATATTCGAAGCCGCCAGCTGGCTCGTTATGAATTCCGCCAAGTTGGAGACAGGACTCATTGAGGTTGGGGGCGTTGGACTTGATGCATTATTACTGCTCGGGGAACTGTTGTGGAGGATTCGGACAGGCGAGCCTGGAGATCCAGAGCCCCCTTGTGGACCCGGTGACCCGCCAAGCCGATTCCCTGCTAGTACCACGTTCTGTTGCAGGAATCCGGTCCGTTTGGCCTGACCCTGACCCAGCTCAATGTTGAATGCATACGGGCGGGGTGGCCCTGAGAGGCGGAGCGGGGATCCAGCCGAAGCCCGGTGAATCGTAAGCGTCTCCCCGTTGCTCGTCACAATTTGGGCCCGTAAGGGATAGGAGGACTCGGGTCGAGGGCTAGTCCCGCTAGGAGCCCTCTGCAAAAAGACCTGATGTTGAGGTCGGGAACCAAACTGATTCTGACCCATGATTTTGATTTGCTGGGCCTGGGGTGACCCCGGCCTCATCAGCTGGGAGGAGCTAATGAATAAGGGGGTCGTTTTAGGGGGCGCCGAACTGCTGCTGGAGGTTGAGATATGAATGCTCGAAGCACTGTTGGGTCGGCCCCGATTTAGGCTACCCTGAGCCACATTGATGAAGGGGAGGGGTACGGTTTGGGGCCGCTGGGGCTGTGTAGCGGGGGGATTGTTTTGCTGTTGTTGGCCCTGTTGCTGCTGCAACAACATTGCGAGCTGTTGGGGCGTAATGAGTGTGGTTGTGGTGGAAGTGACAGGCGTGCTGGGGTACAAAGAGTTAGTAGCCGTGTGGGGGTGCTTAGTAAGAACGTGTGAGTGATTACTGCCGGAGACAGCCGACGGCCCCGAACCCTGACCTACCCTACTGCTGCAGTTACTGTTACTCAGACTAACTCTGCCACCCAAATAACTGGCCGCCGCCGAACTTACAACGAGGTGATGAGTGGGAGCCGAGTTCCGGACCAGGAGCGGGCCTGTTCCGGGCTGAACGGGACGGAGGAGCGGGACGCCGGGACCCGGGGACGCCGTCGTCCCGCCCGACCCTGAGACAACAATAAGTTTTTGGTGCCCGCTTAGGCTCGGCATCTGCTGTTGGACTTGGACTGGTCCAGTACCCTGAATGAGGGTTGGGGTTGAGGCTCGTCGATGGACTTGGATCAGCTGGGGCTCACTCGTCCCTTGCCTGAAAGTTATAATATCATGGCGTTAGGAAACAATGACCTTGGCCTTAACCCATAATTTTAAAATCTTGACTAAGGCATTACGTATACCCTTGCTGTAACTGCGGTTGTTGTTGTTGGTGCTGCCCGTACTTGGCCGGGTCCACCTTGTGCAAAACTGGCGGAGGTTTGACTAATTGTTTCTGGAGTTGCTCATGATTCGAACTTTTCTGGATCACGGCCTGGCAGATCTGGTAGGAGCGTTCCAGGTTGATTAAGCCGGGCGGGACTGACGTAGAAGTTCGTGCCCCACCTTTCGCCTGCAGATTGGAGACAATATGCAGTAATTAGGACTGACTTTATACAGCGTTGGTCAGACTACAGATACAAAGTTGAGCTGAAACGAAGAGGATAGACGAACTTGAGTGATACCCCGAATACTACGATAATGGAATATTCGACTACTGAATCTAACCAATCAAAGTGTTCACCAATAACAGAATTACGAATGATGTTAAGGATTAATTCGGGGTATCACTACCAAAATACAATATGAGTAGTGATATAGTAAGTATAAGTAGTAGGACTGGACGTGAGCACGTGACCAGTGACAGACGCAAGACTCAGGACAGAGGAAGAGAGTGAAGGTGGGACATGTTTGAGTTCTTACTTCGCAACCCTGCTTGACCTTGGCCCGGTGACTCTTCTTGTTAACAACGACTTTACTTACATTAGCAGACGTGTTGAGCTGGGCCGAGGCTGCAGGGGCGTTTGAGGGGTTGAGCAGGACCTGCGACGGACCCGCCGGCACCACACACGTCACCACCGGCACGGGATGGGGCTTAATCGGCTGCGGGCGCGGAACCAGAGTCAGGACTTCTGGGTTCCCATGGAGTGTTATAGTACTGGGGCCGGGTTTTGGGGTAAGGACGGCCGCCTTGAGTGGGACGGTGAAGGTCCGAGCTGGGCTGGGTGGTAGAACTGGAGTGGCTGGACGGAGCGGGGACTGAGATCGAGCCACGGCCGGGACCGTCCCAGGTGCCGAGCCAGTTTTGAGAAGCACGGGCACGGCCGAAACCTGTGGCGGGAGCCGGATAGGGGTACCCTGTACTGGAGTTGGGACTGGAGTCCTCGGGGCCGGAGGGTCCGGCACGTAAGGAGCAGTTATGATTGTTACCACGTGTTGTGGCTGTTGTCGGACCGGGACTGGAACCGTTGCTGGATGCGGTACTGTCGCTATTATTGGCACCGCTGTTGGCTCAATCGCTGGAAACTGGACTGGAGCTGCTATTGGAACCGTTGTTAGCGACATTGGAGGCGGGACTGGCGCAGCTATTGGAGCAGTTCTTGGCGACATTGCTAGAGACGGGACTGGCGGTGCTATTGGAGCAGTTCTTGGCGCCATTGGAGGTGGGACTGGCGGTGCTGTTGGAGCAGTTCTTGGGACCATTGGAGGTGGGACTGGCGGTGCTGCTGGAGCAGTTCTTGGCGCCATTCCTGGAGGCGGGACTGGCGGTGCTATTGGAACAGTTCTTGGCACCATTGCTGGAGGTGGGACTGGCGCTGCTATTGGAGCCGTTCTTGGCGTCATTGCTGGAGGCGGGACTGGCGCTGCTATTGGAACCGTTCTTGGCGTCATTGCTGGAGGCGGGACTGGCGCTGTTATTGGAATCGTTCTTGGACCCATTGCTGGAGCCGGGACTGGCAACGTTGATATAGGCGGTGCTGGCCTCATCGTTATTGGCGCCGGTGGTGGAACCGGGGTTGTTATCATCACCTCCGGCTCCTCCACAGGCTCCACCTTAACTGATACTGGTACCGGGTCAGGAATTGGAACTGCCTCAACTTTGACCTTGAAATCTGTCATCTCTTTTGAGACAGCCTGGGACGGCTCAAGGCTTGCTCCATCAGGCTGAATCTCACTCAGGATTTCCTCTACAGACAGAACAGATATTTCTTCAGGCGGCTCCTCTCCCGGCCTGGAGGTCAGATCGCGTAAGCTCTTCTCGATTAGATCAGGGTCAGGTTGGAAAACTTCTGTTGTACATAATTCGAGTTCTGGCACATCCTCCTTGATATTTTTTTCAGGGAGGGGCTCGGGTTCGGTCTCTGGTTCGGGTTCCGGTTCAGGCGACTCGGTCCGACTCTCTGTAGACGGCGGTGTTTCTATAACCTCTGACTCTGTGGCCTCCTCCACGGTGCTCTCAACGGTCACTTCGTTGTCAACTTCGAGGAGTGGGATTTCATCCGATTTACAGAGTAACATATTGTCGTCCTCGTCCAGTTCAGACTTCTCAGACTCGTCGGGTTTAGGCTCCTCATTGACAGTAACCGGTTCTGGCTCCACGGCAGGGGCATCTTGGGACTTTAAAATTCTTGACTCTGAGTCTTCTTCCACGAATGGATCTTCTGTGGGGTCACTCGGTACCGGGCTCTCTGTGTAGCTCATCTCTTCAGCTGCATCCGATTCCTCAGGGTCTGGCTCGGGCTCAGGCATAGGATCTGTCACTGGGGTGGCGGGTTGAATTTCGTCTACTTTCACTTCCATATTGAAGGCCACTGAAATATAGTCGAATGATATTACAATGACAGGAAGCAGCCTTGAGATACTACCAAAAGATCATGTCATGACTTACCTTGTTTCCCAGATGGAGGCATGGGAGGAATAATTTTAATTTTCTTGATCAGAACGGGAGGAGAGTCATTTTCATCCAAATGGCCCGCATCCCGTTTCCCTGGTGGAGACGTATGAGCCTGAGTCAGAGCCTTCTTGAGTACGGGCATTGGTTCAGGCTCCACGTCTTCCTCCTCGTCCTCTTCCTCCTCCTCCTCACCCGTACTACTCTGATCCATCACGTAGTCCTCGTCATTATCAGAGTCGTCCTCCGTCTCATCATCACTCGGGTCAGGCTCCACGATTCGGGGAGGGGGCCGAGGCAGGGGCGGAGGCGGCGGTTTGTTATCACTGGCTGGAACTGGACTTGGCCCAGCCATGACTGAGCTAGGAATGACTGGAGAGGCAGTTGGGGAGAGGCGAGGACTGGAACGGACAGGTGGGCCTCGGCCTAACTGCTGCGGATTGAGGAGCCGATTGGTGCGGAGGCCTGAGCTTGACGTGGAGGGGATCGGGGGAGCGGGTTGGGGGGGTCCAATGACTGGAGGCGGGTTCAGGGGACTGGGGCCAGGCGTACCCTTATCCCCCCAGATCGGCTCAAAGTGCTTGATCTAGTGGAATTAGAACAAAACATATACTTAATGAATTATGATATGACTAGACTTGCTGGGTGGGATTTCATGGGATTGTGATTTAATGGGGTCCAGTCTGATGTGATTTAGGTCAAGCGGGATTATCGACTTTCAAAAATTGTCGCCGAATTAACTTCAATTAAAACACAATCCCATTAAATCGAAATCACATCAACTCCCATTAAATTCCAATCCTATTAAATCCCATTAAATCCTGATATGCTATGATGGAATTTAATTCAGATTGGTATTTAAATTTAAAACACCTCTGTTTCACACTGAGACTGACACTTTGGGTCTTATATGAAGTTCAAGCTCAGAGTTCATACGTACCTTCCATGGATCAAGCTTCAGTTTCTCTTTCTCTGCCTCTTGGCGGTTTTTTTGCCGCTGTTCAGGCGTGAAGTCTCCCGCCAGTAACTTCTCCCTCCATTCCTCACAGGCTTTGGAAAAAAATTCGTTGTTGAAGGCATAAACACTAGGCCTGCATAAAAAAGGATTGATTAGAAGATTCTTTAGTATAAATATGAAATGGTTATGAGAACTCGTCTTACTTGACCGAATTGTCTTGAGCAGTCACGGAGTCGACCTCCGGCACTAGCTGGAGCAGCTTATACTGGTAGAGAGGCGGGAGGAGTGAGAAGCTGTGCTTATTGAGGATGGCTCGAAGGCTGACGTGGGTGAGGACTGAGCCCGGGGTCTCGAGGTCAATACAGCCCTCCTTCTTGCTCTGCTCAAGCTGTTCCGCAGTGGACAGTTTCCTATTGTTCCGCTTCCTGGGTCGTCCGGTCCCAAATCCCGGAATGGATGCTAGGATGTCCTTCATTGTCTTTCCGTTTCTCTGAGCCGGGGTCTGAATCGAGCTAACAGGGCTCACTTTTGCTTGTTCCGCTTTTTCTATCATTATTAATGGTAATATTTTAATTGTTAAGCATAATAATTTGTTTTAACTTAAGTACTACAGCACAGGTAGGTAGGTACCTGTTTCCGCCGCAAGGCTGGCTTTAACCACAGTCCGCGTTCTGTATATAATTGTACTCGGATCCAGTGACACAGGCGTAAAGTCTCTCTTCCGGCGCTTTCTTCTCCCGGCCCCCTCTTCACTCGGACTCGGCGTGGTCTCTACGGTCAGATTCTCAGCGACTAATGGACTCGACAGCGTCTCAGCCTGTACGACAGGAAACGCCGCTGCATCTACCTCGTCCTCCTCATCCTTGCCATCAATTTGTATAGTCTCAACCACTGTTGGTAGTACTGGGAAAGGGACTGGAATAACTTTCCGCTCTGTCACTGCCACTGGTCGCTCCTCACGCTCACTCCCAACCACAGTAACGGTTAGCTCGGGTTTCGAAGGGATCAGAATGACCTGCTCATTACTCCCACGCAGGATGTGGCCCGGGGAGGATGAAGCAGCCCTCGGGTGATCGTAGGTCACTAGGCCGTGATGGTTCTGAATTGAGCCGCAGCTCGGGTGAACCATTTTGGAGGGCGAGGTCTTCCGGAGCTCAACTTCAAAGTTGACCGGCTTGAGGGTTGGTTTGGAGGGGATCGGTGACGTGATCTCGTATATTGTGATTTCATCGGAAATAGAACGAACGGACATCGTTTTAATCCCGTCCGGGATTATGCCGCCTGGTGTTTCTGAGCTCATTGTACCGTCGACCGCTCCTTTAGGAGCTTACTTTTGCCTCAGGCATCTGTTTCAGGTTCAGGCTATTCGTCCAAATTATGCGGACCTTTGATTTTCGGCGGAGTACGTAGTTCATTGGTGTTGGTCCTTGTCTCGTCCCAACAAGACAGAGATCACTGCCACTGCAGAACAAGAAATAAATAGAAATATGAAATCACGTCATTTGCCACATGCCAGTCACCAGTCAGATCCAAATTCCAACGTCTGCTTTTAGTTAGGTTATCAGTCTCAGTCGCAGTTACAACATATTGATAGTATAAATAAATAAATACAGTAGGATTTAGTACTGTATTAAAGCTGAAAGCGCAAGCGTAGTGATTTTTAAGTTAACTATATGCCTATGCCCTATGCCTATTTTGTATTTGGATCTGCAATTTAATTTCAACATCAAATGTCAAACATAATCCGTACGAACGCCAATGCACAATGCTCATGTTACGTTAAACCTCCGAAAAATACGAGCACACGTTAACTAGTTAGTAATTTATTGATATTACAAACCTTCGATGTCCGACATCCGACTCAGGTCACCACATTGAGATGGAGATCGACATGTCAACCAAGTGAAGGACAGTTCCAGTTACGTTTTTCCCAGCTGCTCCACACAGCATGGAATTTGCAATTGGTAATTCACGAGATCAACCTTTGTTTCCAAAAAATCGCCATTTTCCTGTTTTAAATGATAATTCTGATTTGACACATGAATATGCACGGGGCGGGGGTCACTTCATTAATTTTTTTGTCAGGGTTTGTCCAGTTCCAATGTCCAATCCCAGTCCAGAACTACAACTAGTATGAATTTTTTTAGATTTTGCCTTTCTTTCCTTTTAGCCCATCTTCGGCCTGTTCACTATTCGGATGTAAATAGAGGAAAAGTTAATTTTAATTTCCTGGATACTTTTTCACTCTCACTCTCTTTTTTTTACTTGTACTTCTACTTTTCCAGACAGACATGATTCTATTTTGTTATTTTATAGGGATTAGCATTTCCTTAGTACACTACAATCGGACCCTATAGGCTCCTTCAGCTCCACAACTCACCCTTTACCAAAAATCTGAATAGCAGAACATGCAGGGACTATTCGCAGTGCACAATGGGCGAAAGTGGCTAATAACTTACCGTATCTGTAATACTAAGATGACCCGCTCTTACAACTTTATAAATGTGGTAAGTGCGAGGGAACTTGTACCCTACTTTAGCGCATAGTACAGTAGACACCCTACCTATAGGCAACCAGTCGGGAAGACAAAAGAAGGGGGTCAATCCTCAATCGTACTCCTAGCATGCAACTACCAGGGAACATTACGCCTTAAATGTCTAACAGTTCCTGGCCTGATACCTCTTACAATTTATACGATGTTTCTAGGAGGGGCACAGTTGAAACTCGTATGTACACTGGACGAACTAATACATACGAACATAGGAAGCCTAAAGCTTGCCTAAAGGGAGAGCATGGAGGAGTCGGGGCCTGGCCACTACTGTAGAGAACGGAATTGGAGACGCAAGCGCAGGGGTCCGCCTCTTTCTGCACGGTCAAGTAGGATCACGTAGGTTCAAGTATAGTCAAGTACAATCACGTATAGTATATTAGAAAGGAAGTGAAGAGGCAGTGTAGAAGGTGGAGTCTGGTTTTAGACGCCATATCCATCCAGGCCGAAGTCGCTGCCCTCCCTCTCAGCTCAGTTTGTTCGTCGTGCAGTAGTGCAGTGCAGTCCTCAGATCTCTACTTTGACGACATCTTTTATTCTTCCCTGTCGCCGTTATTAATTTAGAATTAGAATTAATTTGGAAGGAACTAAAGTGAATTGGAATTTAGAATGAGTTCGACGACGGCCACTCCGGTCGTGAAGACGGACGTCAAGCCCAAGGTGGAGCTGGATGTAAAGCCTGGTGGGGGTGGGGGTGGGGGGATTGGCGGAGGCGGCGGCGGTGGTGGGGGCGGCGGATCCAGTCAGCAGAATAATCTGAATCGTGGGCCTAAGAGGAAGAGAGGTAACTACCTAAATATTATGCTGCTTTTTAACTGTATATAGGGGCATTATATTGCATAATGATATTAATGATAATGGCATTATACTCATATGTTGATTGTGTGAAGCTAGAAGATTTTGTCCATAAAAATATTTGACTGAACCTAACCGGGCGCAGGCAAAAAAAATTTTTGTCACATAGGCGAAAAATATTTCATTGCGGATTTAGCCGTTTCAGGTCCTTCTAAGACTTTTGAGGCATACTTATTTTTTTGAGATTTTTCAAAAATTTTCCTAGTACCGTACGATGGAAAAATCTCAACAAAATAAGTATGTCTCAAAAGTCTTAGAAGGACCTGAAACGGCTAAATCCGCAATGAAATATTTTTCGCCTATGTGACAAAAAACTTACAATTTTTGCGTGCGCCCGGTAAGGTTCAGTCCAACCCCATAAAAATTCAATGGAACAAAAGGGAAATATTCATGAATGACTCATCAAATCCTCGTAGGTTCTAATATCAATTTATCTTTTGAATTGATGATTCAAAGACTTCATATTCATTGGATTGTGACTTGATCGTTCTGATGTCCCCAGGTAACACTAACATGAATTAAGCCTAAATGGGGTCATACGTCATATACATATAAGTATTAGTATTGAGGTCATACGTCAGTAAGAATTTTTTATATCGTCAAGTCAGAAAAAAGTGAGGGTCCATTTTTTCAACTTTTTCGTAATTATTTTCTAGCATACTTAATTATTTGTCATGTTGAGAGTAGTTCATATACAAATTTTTCGGGCCCCAAGTTCACCCGCTGGGGCTGGAGGGCTGTTCAAAGTTGCAATTCGGACCCTTAAGTCTATCGGATTTGTGAGACCGTTTATGAATGGGATTGCACGAAATTTTTTTGAGCTTCCTACACATATTATCTACTGCTAGTTTTTCATAAAATTTCAAAATGTTCATTCATCATTTTTTCAAAAAAAGTAATTCAACATTTTGAAAAAAAATCAGCCAAGGCCTTTCTACACTTTCTAAAACGTGGCGAGCACATTTATGGCTCCTGCTACAATTATGTGTAACTAAGCATCACATTATTCGGGTCAAAGGTCACAGGTGACCTCTTTAGACTGCTGTTACAAACATGCGGAAAGGACGTGACCTTCGACCCGGTCACACAAAATCAAACTCATTTCCACAAGTAGCTATATGATTTAAAAATCATTATTAATTAGTAGTACTATAACTCATATAAGTAATAAGATTAGAAAAAATCCATGCCTTCACGGTGGGGTCACGGGGTGACCGGGTCAGGTCAACGGTTACACACCGACAAGTGGCATATCGTTGGAAAGCTTATTGGATGGAGATTCCAAAAATGTATAACACTTGACCATTTGACCTAACATGTGACACCATGAAGTCAAAAAGTTTTTTTTTCTTCGACTTATGCCCGACTTCAAAACCCGGTCCCACCATTAAGACACGAATTTTTTATAATATTAGTATGCGCAATAGACTACAACGTCTTATCTAGTACCTACAACACTTTGCACCATGTTACCACTTGTGACTAAGCCGATCATTTTTCGAAATCCATGACTTTTTTGACAAAAAATTGTTTTCACCATGATGCAGTGTCGATGTACGAGCGTCATAATGTGCGGCGTAGTACTACTACTTAGTACTTATCATATCCACCAACATAACCCCCAATTTGTCTTTATATAAGAAAAGAAAACTTTTGGCTACCTACCTTTGACGATTTTGTAGGGTACCTTACACATGCGCAACGGACCCAACCAAGTGTGTTCTACAATCAGGGTAGGGTCTAGTATAATGTACGATACATTTTAGGTCGGATGACCAGTGGACCCAAAATCGAAAATTTTCTATTAAATCCCTTAAGGTTCTTTCAAAAACAGATAACTTTGCATGCCGATGATTGCCGTTGGCCTTTACAAGGAGGCCAATGGCCGACCGATAGTTCTTACGTACTCTAAGACTTAATTAATTCTTTGCTGCACCTTTTTTGCTTTGTACTGTATGTTTGAAAACTTTATGCTTCGGTACTTTATGTGTATTTTTAATATTTACAGGTGGTGGACCTACCGGTCCAGGCCGTAATATGTTCATGGGCCGCGGAGGCGGAGGTGGACATCAAGGCGGAGGTGGACATCAAGGCGGAGGTGGACATCAAGGCGGGGGCGGCTTCGACCGCCGACAATTAAGCTTTGGATCAGATAATATGAACATGCATGGGGGGCCCATGAACAAAAAGCCTAAAGTTATGGGTGGTGGTGGCCATGACGTAAGTAACATAGCTGTTGAAGCGTTATTAATTTGCTTATAATTGCCGCAATGATGATACAACGGAATTACCGTTTGAATTTCCATGTAAACATTTTCTATGGCTGCTTTTTTAAGTATCTGAATAGAGCCGTAACTCTTAATAGGTCCCGTCATTGAATTGTCTTAATTCAAGTTCAAGGTTTTTTGGGTTAAGTAACTAATTACATTAATTTTTTTTACATTTTTAGGGCCGAGTTATGGACAAACTCCACTCTATCCAAGGGCCCACTGCAGACCTCCCGCCCAGAAGATTTGAACTCAAGAAGTTTTTGGCTAACACTCGGCTCTACATTGGAAATATTGCAGGAGAAGTATCGGAGTCGGAGATCAGGGAGCTCTTCCTGGTATTTGGAGAAGTTGATGAAGTTTTCATAAATCGAGAGAAGAATTTTGCTTTTCTAAAATTGGTAAGTAGCTAGACATACACTGGCTGTTTGTGTGCATTTTCTACCTCAATGATCGCAATGATGAAGTGGAATTACCGTTTGAACCATAATGTAACCAATTTTTCCCTGGCTGCTATTTATAGTTCTGAGCTTTCGTTCAAATTCAATTCGGTTCTAATTCACTAGCAGTTATGTTCCTCATACTAATCTTGCACATATATCCTGGAATGTCTCCATTAGGACTTTCGCACAAATGCTGAGCGTGCTCGTTCAGAGCTCGATCAGAGGCAAATCCGTGGACGTCCAATTAAGGTTCGATTTGCCCCAGCCACAGTCCGTGTGAAGGTTAAGAACTTGGGAAGCATGGTTTCCAATGAGCTACTGGAGCTTGGATTCAGCGTCTTTGGGGATGTAAGTTGTCTTTGCTTCTACGACGTCCATTGTCATATTCCTGTTATGATGATACAACGGAATTACCGTTTGAATTTTGATGTAAACATTTTCCATGGCTGCTTTTTAAAGTATCTGAACAGAATCGTAATTCGAAATAGAAAATTATACCCGCTTATGCAGCTGAACGAAGCTATAATTCAAATGCAATATAATTGTAATTATTCCAGATCGAGCGCGCTCTCGTGTTTGTGGACGACAAGGGAAAGTCCATCGGGGAAGGAATCGTAGATTTCTCACGAAAGAACAATGCTGTACTCGCCCATAAGTTTTGCACGGATAAGTGCTTCTTCCTCACGTCCGAGCTTCGGCCCGTCATCACCGAACTTGGAGAGATGTGTGAGGTTGATGAGGGACTCCTGGAAATGAACTTGCCTAAGAGGGAATTCATCCGAGGGCGTGACATTGAGTATTACAAGATGCGAGAGGTTAGTTTCAATTTTCAATATTTGGAACTTTATTATTGGTTGGTTGAATATTTGATTAATATAAGGTATTAGCCAGCCAGCCACTTTGGCAAAAAGGTCACGAGTTAGATGCCTACCAGGTGCAAATACTTTCTCCAATTTACCTTTTTTGTTGGTAGTTTGTATAAGTATCAAATAACGGCATTTTTACAGTATCACTCATCCGAAATTCTCCTGTAGTCCACAAACCCAAAAACTTATAACTCAAAGGTCAAGGTCAGAGGTCATACTAGCTGGAAATTGTGCATGCGGTTTCATGTAGCCAAGCAATATGAGAATTTATCATCATTAAAAAAGGATTCAAATTACGCGGTCGCAGGACCAAAAAAACCAGCCTATGCTGGAGGCTTGAAAATTATAAACATTTCGACGTATCACGTTATCCATCTATTTGGTAGTTTAAATGAAGATTACCGGACACAGCCGCGAACAAAGAAACAAACGATTTTATGTAAAATTATGGTTTGCTAGATTGGCCCTCGAATTGCCGAATCCGGATCCTTTGAGGCGGATTACGGTGAGAAATGGAAGATCCTCGTGCAGGAATACAAAGGCAAAGAGCTCGCACTCAAGGAGGAGATGAGCAAGGATTTGGAGAAGCTCCAGGCCCAAATGGAACTCACTCGCTATGACTATGAGACGGAAATGCTTCGCCAGCAGCTCCGACAGCGTGAGCTGGATCAGGAGCGACACAAGATGGAATGGGAGAACCGGATGACCCGTGTCCCGAGGAACTTTAATGGACAGAACACCGGTG
Source organism: Hypogastrura burkilli (assembly GCA_034696285.1). Taxonomy (NCBI): domain Eukaryota; kingdom Metazoa; phylum Arthropoda; class Collembola; order Poduromorpha; family Hypogastruridae; genus Hypogastrura; species Hypogastrura burkilli. The sequence goes on along the minus strand of JAQFZY010000644.1, from coordinate 6,207 downwards.
GTGGCGGCGGGGGCATGGACCCTGCTGGCAGTCTTGATGTCAGTCTTGAGGCGCTTGCTAGTGGTGGCGGTGCGTGATGTTCTTTTTCATGCATATATATTAGTCATAGGTCAGTATTGTAAACGAATGGGTGTTGATTCTAATTTTAGATGCACGTGGAAGTGGGATGCCGCTGGCCCCGCCCCCAATGCCTCCACAGGGATTAATGGCGCACTTACAAGGCAGTGGAGACGGACCTGGATCTGGTAACACTGGGCCGACTTGGGTGAGCAAAAATCAATTATGTAGCTCTCTCTTCTCGTTGCTCTACTTTTCAGACTATAGACTATAGGTTGCAGTTGCATATCATAATGTTTTGTGTGATGCCAGTGCAACCACATTTACTACATTGCAAAAAGAAATTATTTTTTTTTTAGTTTGAAGTTTTCTTCATTGTAAGACGAATAATATCACATAGGTATATATTGTGCTGGGGAGTAAGGTGTAGTTGGGGGAGGACCCATAGATTCTGAGAATTATTTTCTGTGAATTTAAACTTTTTATTATACTTACTTGCCTAATTGGACGTGACGTAGGGTAAATTATGCCCCGTTTAGTCTTTCCCAGCCTTTACGGCGTTGAACTGACGGAAATCATATTAGCATTAATTTTTATCCGTGTCTACTTGCGTGTATCGAGAGTCCAGAAATAGAAGCGCTAAATATAATATAACTGATTTGATATTTTCTTAAGCGAGCTGGGTGAACAACTTTTATGTCACCAGTCAGTCTGTCGCTGTCGCCAAGGTTTTGTAATTGAATTAGGAATTAGAGCTTCGGATTATGATTATAATTCTTGATCAAACAAACTATCTGTTGTGTACGTAGGGCTAATCTATGAAATTACCGTGTTAATGCAGTATAGACGGTTATGCATTTGGTTTGTCTGTCCGTCCGTCTGTCTCCTACAAGTAACTTCCCTCATTTCACGTATAATCTTGATTGTCAACACGCGTTCCTGCTTCATACCCACGTGCTCACTCCTACGCTCACTGTAATTCTGATTTTTATATATGGGAACTTAGACATAAAGCTTAACAAAGTTTTAACTTTTCACAGCTGAAACAGCTCTCGTCATATATAGTTTTAAACCCGGGGAAGCTGCATAATAAACATGGCTCTTTTCACTGGTCTTGGCTAATCGCATAATTATTTCATCAATAGACCATTGGAAAACTGATTGGCTCACTTGCCCACGCACGAGAAAATAGTACCTTTTCTCTGTCTGGAGGGCAACCTCAGCTCACAGACTCGCACTTAAAACGCTCCTCCACTTCCTCTCCACATGTTTCGGTTCCGACCCCAGCAAATTGTATAAAATTACTACGTAGCATAAGTCTGTAGTTTTCTGCGCGTTTTAAGACCAAAATCATTGTAATTGATGCAGTAATTGTTTCGCTATACATTTTTAACGAGAACGCATTTTATATGTGAGTGGCGCGAGAGGAAAGAAGATCGGCCCTCCAGAGCGAGGCGTAGGAGTACAAACCACAAACCACGTGAGAAATAGAGTTTTCCAATGTTATAGCTGAACTTGGCGCCTCTTTACAAGTTTCCATCAATGTATTAATGCGGGGTCAACTCAAATTAGGCATATTTTACATTGTGTGTAGTGTAGGTAATCATTTGCATCAATACGGTTTCTATCAGTTAATAGTTTATACTGCTTATATTCAGTACCTATACATTATGCGAATTATTGCTGAACAGTAATACTTCATAAATCAAGGTCGTGGAAGTTCCTGCTGTTGCTAGCCCTTTTAAATGGTATTCTCTGTCTGTATTTCACCGCAGCATGTCACAACATATTTCATATATGTATAAACAAAGTAAAGTGGTACGAGGCCAAACAGTTAGGCCAATTTTCAATTTAAGGTCAACTAAGGCATAAGGCATATGTAATCGTAATATACTTATCTTTAGCTCTTACCTATTGAAGAAGGCTCGACATATGCAAAGAATACTGTTTGATTTTTAATTAAGAAGCGTCAAGGCTCCCGCCAGTCTTGACCTATACCTCTGAGGTCCTCATATTAATTTCCGGTTATTTATTTTCCCGTGCGTTGGGATACCAATTGTATGTAACAGGAACTGAGCCCATTCGGTTTCGGAGGGAGCTTCTTGCAGCAAGGGATGTTTGATGACCATGGACCACCACGAGGGTTCATGGGGGGTGGTGGGCCCCCGAGGGGTGGAGGCGGGGGCATGGGCCGGGGTGGGCCACGTGGAGGGGGTTTCAGGGGCGGACGTGGTGGGCGTCGTTAAGGGGTGGAATTTTAAAGAGAATTGTGGGAAAGTCTACTGAAGTGACACCATTGTAAATATGACTTGAATCTAAGATCTAACTAGGACTTGTGTTTGTAGGTGTAGGCTATCCCCAGATACTTCCCATTTGGATTATGAAGTACTGAAAATATACTGTTACTGTAGAACACTTTGTAAGAGGATCCATAAATAGTTATGTACAGTTTAATAGTTCCATTTAAATGAGGTTAGAGGGTAGGTTAGGTTTGAAAAAATAAACGTGAAAAAATCCGCCAATTTGGTCACCAGCTATGGATAATACTAAACTCGTAACTAAAGCAGTATTGTTTAAGGTAAATAATTACCAGGGATAACAGGAAAAAATTATTGATATACAGTATATGACGATATTTTGGATTTTTTCGAATTATAATATTTTACGGTCATAGTAACCATGGCTATTCAGCTATAATATCGTAAATATCATGATATTTTCGATATTTTCAAATACATTAGTTGGGTGAATATTTTTTCTTACGTGTCAGAGTCTTACAGAAAAGAAATCCGAGAAATCTTATAAAACATACAAATTTCTGTTAATAGAAAGGGAACTAAGTAATTTTCCCTAAGACATTTTGAAGTAAAATGGAGAGAAATTAGGGCCTTGGTTCTGGTAATATTTCTTGCTCTACAGCCTGCAGAACTCTAGCTTAAAATTTTATAATCAGGATTTTAATTTGTTTAGATTATAATTTAAAACTTGCAATTGGCATTTTATACTGAGAACTAAATCAACTTGTAAAAGGTTAAACTTCTGCCCCACGTATGGCGGTACTTATTAACTAACTAATTAAAAATCAAATATATGCAAATGTAGGGGATTAAACCTAATAAAAGGTTTATGAGTGTCAGGGGATCGAAATATGGTATAAGCTTTCCAAAATTATATGAATAAATTCTTATTTATCCCAGGTGTTTGAATGGACTGAAATACAAATAAACCAGAGATAAACATGCATTTAGAAAAAGCAGACTACCCTGAGCTTAATGTGCACTGGAAAGATAGAAACAAGAAACAGACAATCCAGGCCTAATTTGTGCTTCCCGTCTCAGATCCTCCGTGGTCGTTTTCATGAATTAAATTTATTGCAACATTTATTTAATCGGAGGACCTTTCTCTAAATGCATTTTTTATTTTCGAGATTTTTAGCGCAAATTTTTTGGGAAACACATCTATATCTGCTCTTTATCCAATTTTGTACTGTTTTAGCGACGTACAAGGAGAATTATCACTGATTACGATTATTATACTTGTCGTTTTGCTTGTCATTCATAATGTATGCAGTTCATATCTCATATCGCACACAGAAAACAGTACACATCACAACCTAAAAGTGATTCTGATTTGAATTGTGAATCAAACAATCTGACATCATTATATTAGTCGAACTGGTAGGCATGAATTAAGAGAATTACTGTTTCAACGGGTAACACAGAAACACTGATGAAGTACCAGTACCTACACTTGAGAATGGTAAGGAGAAACTCCCTATATAAACATGTGTTAAGAAATAATTTATGCTAATAATGATATGCGTCACTAAGAGGTCAAACATCTCCGGACCCCTTTGACCTACCGAGGTCAAATTAAATTAGTTTGAAAGAGAATTCTATGAACCACTACCATCTCAATTGCTGGGCATGCTGAGTACATGGGAAGTGGGGTAAAGGGCCATGTCGACGATTTTTTTTGGAGGATTTAAGGTAGTAAACTAATGTATGGAACTCCAGAATTTAAATGAAGCATCGACACCCCATTCCCCAATTTTTATGTATTTATCTTTAATTTTTGCGTTAATTTATCCGCTTAGCCGGAAAGTGATGTTGAGTCATTTGGAGGGGGGATGGGGGGTAAATGCATAACCTACGGCCTACTGGAGTTAACTTTTCCGTATTTATTCACGCACACATCGTGTTGTATTTATCCAAATATGTACTTACATTTTCCCATGTACATACAAGATTGGGGGCATTTGACTTCAAAATTTTCTTGCTCTTGCTTATCGCGAAAGGGGATCTCGTCGGTCTATAATAAAGTTTTCGTATAAGATTTGGACCCTTCAATTTCGAAAGTTTCCTGCACTTTGTGCAAAGGTAAGCGACAAAAATTTCAGACTGTACATACCCTTTCGAAAATATATGGGACAACGCACATGTCTGATTTCCAGACCCTTCTTCGATATCTTATATGTTTTTTGTTTGTTTGTTTTATGTATTTTTATGCATTTTATTTACTTATTTAAAAGTACGATCAAGGTTCAAAAAAATATAAAAGTACAATAAAAAATAGTTTTCCATTGAAGAGAGGTTTAATCGCAAACTACATTACTTACTTCAATTAGGATTAATAGCGGATTGGCAGAGCTTCGAACCAGGATAGTCCGCGTAGGCCTTTCATCTAACACTAACTATTATAAAATTATATCAAAGTTTCACGCGTATTACGATTCAGGCCTCAATTCTCAACCCAAACCCACCAAACTTCGCACACAAAAAGTTATGATCAATCCGCAGCCCGAGTTCGTTGGGCAGATTTTTAGGGTCAAGGGGTCACGAGTTATGGGCTAAAAACCCCTAGCAACGAATTTTTGTGACCTTTGTTTACATTTTTGAGAAATCCTGAAGGAATTTGTTGACACTTATATCCGGCATAGCTCATAACAACGGGAGCCAGCTTACACAAATTCCAGCAACACACGGGGCTAATCACAACTCCGGCTCACGTTTGGCAGATCACAATATCACACGTCACAAATCATAACTTAACTATAGCCACTAAACTTACCTACCTAGGACTTGCTAATTATGTACCGTGTGTCATAAGTCATAATTCACAATCACAAGTTTTGACTTTTCTTACGCTGGTACGCCTAAAGTCTATATTTGTCATCAAAAACCTTTCCCTAGACGCTTCGCGCCAAGCAAGCGATGGATTAGTTGCTCGAGTTAGTAGTGTCAAACGTTCCAAACCTAAACTTCTAAAATAATAGCATCATTTTTTGTTGAACAAATCCAAAACAAGAAATTGTCGGGCGTATGCGGGTGTTGTAAATGTGGCGATGGTAGTTTACAGAAGAGACGGTGTTTTGCAAATTGTAGTTTACAAATGAATATAAATTTCGCGCTATAAGTGTTTCATCATGTCATGTGCCTCGGTGAGAGACGCCAGCCCGCCCGTGTAATTGTATTGAATTGTTAAATCGTAGAAAAGTGAGAAGGCGAAAGATATAGTCAGTCGCAAGCAAATTGTATAACACAAGTAACGACCTCGCCTTTTTCTCGTTTCTTATATTGACGAGGTGTATTCTCAATTGTTGAGAATTAGTATAAATATTTAGTTTAGTAAATAAATCGATTACCTAACTCAAAGATGGAATGTTGGTATGTGATGCTAGACGTTGTAGCTAAGATACAGCAACAGGAACAATTAATATAAGTATATAATAGAAAACGGGACGATGAAGGAACCTGCAAGGTCTAGCATCCCAATTCGTAGGTACTTAATTAATTCATTTGAACTGTCTTGCTAACATCATACCATCTTTAGAGTTAGGTAATCCATTTATTTACTAAACGAAATAATTGTACTAATTCGTTCCAAACGTACAGCCAACCTCGCTAAGCGGCGGGGCCGCGTGCGCAAGTATAAGACACGAGCCGAAGCTGAGGTCGTTACTTGTGAAATTATAAATTTATGTAGAAAATCAAGAATTTCAGGAAATATTTTTATTCCTCCAGTATTACATTTATTTCAATGTCGGCAAAAAATTTCTTCGCGCTTGCCGCGCGGAACCTTCCGCCTACTCCTCTCGGCAAACAAACACAACTCTTTACCACACCTATCGAAAACGCCTAAAGGACCCCC
>JAQFZY010000643.1:0-23618 GCA_034696285.1 Hypogastrura burkilli | reverse complement strand
TGACCCGTTAGGGTCGCCCCGAATCAGTACCAGAGTTAGCGACGGATTCGGATACACTAAAATACACATTTCATACATGCAATACCAATTTCTTTCAAAAAATATTTAAAAATCATTAAATTGGCGGGAAATTTATATACAATAATAAATCAATGGGGTTCATTTCAATGTTGTGATTCATTTAACTGTAGTGATTCGTGTCACGGTAGTGATTCGTTTCACGGTAGTGATTCGTTTCACGGTCGTGATTCGTTTCACGGTAGTGATTCGTTTCACGGTAGTGATTCGTTTCACGGTAGTGATTCGTTTCACGGTAGTGGTTCGTTTCACTGTAGTGATTCGTCATTCCGTGTAGCACGTATTGCTACACGCAAGCGCTCGCAAGAGCACTTGTTACCTATTAATTTTATTCGTACCCGAGCAGGACAAAAATCCAATATCCTATTATAAGACTCATCCTCATATTGTAACTAATATTTAATGTTATGTTTTAGGCTTACTGTTCCTTATGGGGATTCATAAGCGAGTAGTGACGCCTTCCATAATAACAGCAAGGACTCGAGTTGTCCTGGCGGATTTCAACATGTCTTGTGATGAAACTGGGAAATTGATTTTGAAACCAAGACCAGCAAATTCGTGACGAGCTACTTTATTCCCTTTGTTGTAAAAGACAAATACAGTAATATGAATAAGATAAGCATATTAGGTTACTCGTAAGTACCTATATTATTCTAATTAATTGAGTCATTATGATTTAATTGCCTCAATCCTGCGTTTTAAGAATATGTAAATCATTTTGCTTAGTTCAACCTTCCATTCAAATATTTGTGTTTATTCTTGTGTTGTTAATCCTAGTTTTGTTTCGCTACTCGATTATGAATATTTTTCATAGCCATCTGCGTAAACATTTGATGTGACGATGTAAAGATTCGTATTTCATAAGTAAAAAAATACGTGAACGCTTATTTACGACTTTTACTATTCAATACTGTCTGTTTTTTCACAGCAAGCAGGGACACGTACATGTACATATACATACATATGTATGTACCATGTAAGTACTAAGTAGGTACAGCAAAAATGTAGTACTTATTATAGACGCTTAATATTTCGTTACGTGGTTCTTCGCTGTACTATGTACATATATGAATCTATCTATATACTACTAACTACTACGTATGTATGTACTATGCATATGCATGTAGTACATACATAGTACATACTAGAATGTAGTGTAGTTCTGGTAGCTCAATTCAGTATTTTCCTGCTTAGCTCACAAGACAATATCAAGATTATGGAGACAGAGGAATCATTCTTATTTAGAACATAAAAACAATTACGTTTGCAAGCGATGAAGTATGTTGCTGTATAAAATTTTGACCTGACTTGGACGTTTAAGATGTAAAGTCTATCATTATTTCCGGAGGCGATGTCAGGTTCCATTTATATCAAAGTGTCATGTTAGCTCATTCCAGTATTTACGTCGATCGTAATTGCTTATATGAATTCGAACTTTCGTAGCATTCATCTAGAAGTCGTAGTCCAATATTATGCATATTTGTTATCATATTAATATTCTGACCTCTGTAAGGGGTTCTAACTTCTAACTTCTAACTTTCTCAAAAACAGGCCTATGGCCTAATACGGTTCTGAACTATGTATTAAGTGCGCCAAAATCCGAATTTTTCTGAATTTGCACACTTGCGTCAGGATTTTGAGCCAAATATCTCCATATTCCAATTCATATATGAACTTTTGAGTCAATTTTCTAAAGTCATTTTGATGAGTCAGTTACGTTAACGTTGATTGGACCCAACTGATTCGTTAAATATACACATTCGGTTGATCTTAATCAATGTTGTGGTAGGTTCTGAGGTTCTGACCCTGTATACCGTCTAAAGTGGTATGTTAATTATTGTTTCTAGGCTGAGTTAGCTGTGCCCCCTTTTTTCTGAAAAAAGTATTCCGTGGTCAGCTGAGGCCAAGAAAAGAGTTTAAAACTGAGTTGGGATCATTACGGCTTACCTCCCACGTACGTAAGCACATAGTTTAGTCCCAGGAATCTCGTATAATAAAAGCGGAGAGTGAAGCGTTGAAGACGGAGGCGCCGTAGTGTCGTCTCTACACCTGTACTGTCTACCTCCACTCAATTACGACCCTACCTGCTCTCCCTTCCCAGCTCTAAAAGTAGAAAATGAGTTTTCTTACAAGGCAAGTAGGTTCCCAGTGCCCTGAGCTGAGCACACAGTTCAGGTAGAGCATAAATGGACCTACAATTATTCCTAAAAGGCTCTCAAATGCGTATTTATTGGTTTTCCTGCCCTGTCATCGGACTTACAGTTAGGTTGTTTGCTTTCCCCCTTTTATCCTCTACTCACAATCACCAAATATCAACATAAAATTCCGAAACAAATGCCTTTTTAATGCAGCTTATTGGAGGCGGAGACGCCTCGGTGAGGTACACGAATGCGTAAAGTGAGGAACGACCTCGATCTAATTATTCACAGTAAAAGCCTGACACTCATAGACATATGCAAAAGAAATAGGATGCTTTCACCCTGCTTTTGAAAGTGAGATTCCGCCAGCCCAGAATCTTGCTCATTTTCTGTGGAGAAAGTGCATATAGGTAGGTCTACCGTCGTTTCTGGAATAGTCTTTCAATCAATTTTTTAAACATGACGGCATTTACGCTGAGATTCCTCGTACGGCAATGCTGAATAGGAATAGCCGGACATTCCTACAGGATAAACAGTATTCGTTTTCAGGTTTTCCGAGGTCCTTTGGCGAGAATATCATTGAAAATTGGGGCTATTGAGGTTAATCCGCCTATTTGAGCTGTTTAGTGTTACCGGGTTCCGTGTTCCGTCTAATAGAATAATATGATCAAAGGGATGAAGAAGTTTGTAGGGATCTTTTGAAGTATACGCACCTGTGTTCCCTATAGCCATAGCCCTGGACTAAGTATCCAGTATCTCAGTTTCCCATAAAGTGGTGGTAGGTCCTTTCAAAGTTTCTCAAGGAAAAGGAAACCAACTGTGAATTAGGAATTCAATTGGAGGGACTCTCCCTGCTCTTGCTGCTGGAATTAAATAAGAGACTAATCTTTTTAGTGGAGGCTCGTCGGCCCCTTCTTGGCTAGGCTAATGCTTACTGTAGGACACTTCTAATGGTGCTAAGCCAGGAGTAAGACGTACTATTAGTTGTGTACTCCAGCCGGATCAGCATAACAATTTAACAAGAATAGGAATTTCTCAAGTGTTTTTATGGGAGAGAGATGTGGGATGCAGCTGTGTAGCTCGGAAGAAATCCTGGACGAGGACATCCAAAATTATATTATTTGGTAACAGTTTGTCCTTTTCAAACTGAAGTGACACAATTGGGAGGACGGGCATTCCTTCGGAACCAAATCGGGGAGGGCACATTAGAATCACGTTTCCCTGCCTTTGTCCTCAATTGGGCCTAAGGAGGCTCGGAGTAAGGTAGCTATTATTGGTTTAAACTCAAGGTATTTCCTTAAACGGCCTGATAATGAGCGAGGCGGGCTCATTTCATCTCTCTCTCCTCTTCGTTTGTCAAAATAACGAAATAAACAGGCCCTTTTCACAAAAATGTCATACTCGTCTCTCCCAGCAAAGAGTAGGATCAAGTTTCGGGCCTCTTATTCAGTTCAGTAATCAGGGCCTAATAATATTACTCCGTTCCCATTCATCATCATCATTCATGAGAGCTTAGCCTACTTTAAATACATTATAATACATTAGTTCAGCATTGTCCGGCGGCCAGGCGCTCTTTCCAGGACTCATTCCAGAGTTGTGGAGAGTGGGAAACGCCTCATTGTATGACAACCTTGTTTTCACTAACCAGCCCGGAAAACATGAACAACAACACGGAGTTTTTCATGCTATTGGCTCGAGCTCCCTAAAATGGGACGGGAAAGTGGACAAGGTATTCTTAATTGTCTAGGGATTGGGCCCTTGGTCCCAGTAATTGCTCCATAATTTAGGAAAATATGTATTTTGGACTTTTGGACTCGAAATAAGGAATACCTTATACCGTATCCTCAAAATCTGAGTCCACCATACTTTACCTCCTATTACAATTATGGAGCAGCAGCAGCATACCCAAAACAGACAATCTTTGTTCAAAGTTCAAATTGAATTGATCACTATGTACTAGTAAGAATTTTTACTTTGGCACGGATTAGCTAACTCATCCTAAAGCAGTTGGGATAATTATGAATTCGTTGTGTATAATACTTATGCTGAAGCTTGATCCCGGAATGCTGTGTGACTACGTTCACAGCCCATGTTTCATAATGTCATAAATATGTCAATAAAATTGCAAGTTGCATTCCACGGCAGGATTCTCCAAACCTGTATATATAGTTTAGAGGGATCCCTAATCCGCGTAACTGAACACCTGTGCGGCGGGGATGCGGATGCTTCTTTGGAGTTGACGAGAGAGGTTTTATTAAACTTATCAGGCATCATAATAATCTCCTCTTCGTTTGCTTACACACGATCTCTTAATATGCTAGACCCAAGATCCAACGGCTCTGTTTCCAGGAAAGCATTATCATTCGCCTAAGCTAATTACTCAAAAATACCTGACTTCCCTTGGACAGTCTAATGAAAGGAGGCTGGAATCCTTACTACAAGCAGCAGGAGTTTATTGAGACAATGTGTGAATAGGTATTTTCGCAACTCTGTCATATTTCCTAGAATCCGTCAAATAATAATTACACCTACCCGAGTAAATTCTAACAATTTTTCAGAAGAGCAGGTTCCTGTAGTTGTGAACGTGGCCGTATTGCATAAGCGTCACTTATATTGTTACCATTTCGAGCTGGATGGTAGGGTCTTAATTCATTGCTCCTGTTAACTCCTTTTTATTCAATAAGGAAAGATAGGAATCAGTGCGAGTTCTTGTTCAAGGTGCAGGTGGCCCTTGTTGGAGGCGTCAGTGATATTGGCACTTTTTTCCTACTCGTTATTAATGGGTTCATTTCGTTGTTGAGCTGGCAGAATTTCTCTAAATGCTCAACCATAAGCACGTCCTTCCTAAAAATCAATGTTGGGTAATTATGGTTTGGAAAACAAATAGTGGGTTTTTCTACAAAAAAAAAAGTATAACTGGTTGTCGCCTCCTTCGCCGTATTCGGACTGTCCAGTTTTTCCCATTTGTTTTAAGTTTAAATCCTAAAGTTGCTCTCATAGAGAGAGATTTATGTAGATAGTAGATGCGTTTAAAGCGTAGTTTTGTCTGTATAAGTATGAACTGGATATTGGGTATAGTGAACCTTTATTTTCTTGATTTGGAGGGATACAACTGGTTGGTTACGTAAAAGTGACCGGCCTAATCCCTACTGTAGTGGAGCAGAATGGGAGAAGTGAAAAGGCAAGGTAAGTCAAGAAATCGTGACAACAATGCAAGGTCGTGAGTTGACCCGTCCATTGAAGAATGGATAGTGCAGGTGCATGCACGACTATCTGGCGCCGAGAAGAATGCCTCCTCAAGACGTGTTCGGAATCATAATCACTAGAAGCGCTCACACTCACACATACTATACTACACAGACATACTATGTACATAGGCTACGAGCAACAAGCTTTTAGCCACTATAAGCCTCATCTTCGAGACTCTATTCCTACCCAACTACCTGTCGTAGGTATACAATTAACCTGTTAACCAACCCAAAATCTAATCAAGTCCGGCAACTCTGCCGGCATTCCTGGATTCCGCTGGTGCTAGCTCACAGCTGCGCTGCTTGGCGCTTCAGAAATAATATGTATAATCTAGAATGCTGGCGTACACCCTAAACCGTACAAATCTGTGCTGAAAATCGATCGTCTTCGATCTATCAGCCTCAAACTCAAAATGAAAACAATGCGACTCGGGATGGTCGTACAGTAGTTTGTACTTGATTACAATTTTTTGTATACCTGGAGTGTCTGCAGAATATTGCTTTGGTTGCCTAAAGTTAATTCGAACTTTGGATGCAAAACATTTCTGAATGGGTCATCTCTTTCCAGCTACGACATGGTTATGATGTTATGAGACTTTTTATGCGGTATGCTACAGTACTCGGATCCTTTTACTCCTTTTCATATTCAACTTACCTGTTACCTGCCCTCCGCATCTGTTTATCCTGATCCTGAACTCAATCCAATCCAAGGAGAGTCGGCAAGGTCTTTCCGTCTAAATACCTCATTAGTTATTTTCTAACTCCATCTTGTAACATTCTTTCGTTCGCATGCCTCGCCCTTGCGTCTTGCCAAACAAAATGCATGCTAAAGTATCCAATTTACAATCCAGGGGAATCATTAGGAAAATTGCCTCAATCCATAATTAGAACGCATGTTTCACTCTTCATCTTCACTCAAACTTGTAAATATTTGTTTTAAAATAAGTTACGCTTTTCTCAGAAAGAAATCATTAGGTGCTCATCAGCGTTAGTAGTGAGAACAAATGCAGCCTGATTTAGCCTTTAAATCAGATTATTAAAAATACGACTATTTATTTATTGGTACCTACCTAAAAACTGTATCATTCATCAAGTAAATATAAGAGGAGCTTTAATTCTCCGGATGTTTGCGTTCCGTTCCCATCCTATTCCTATCTCGTATCCCATAAGAAGGACCTGCTATTTACGTAAAATTAGTATCAATCAACTCCCGAAGGACACAATAGATACGAATACAAGTGACTGCAAGCTGCTAATTCTGCGAATGTTTGCATGTAATTCGTAATTCGCAGAAACAATTAGTTTACATTGGGCAATGCTTGTACAAAATCAGATCAATCCAACCTTTGAGTGAAGTTGCTGGAGGTAGGAGGCTTTAAACTTAAACCCCATAATAATGCCTCTCCCACAAGATAGGAGCACGGCTTTTAGGAAGTACAATAGACACTTTAAAAAAGGCAATCTTCTTCTTTTGACGGAATTAGTCATGGCGGAGTCATGCCTATGCAATTTAACCACGGACCATTATCACTTCTGACTCATTTTGATGTGGAAAGATCATTTTAATTTCCCTGCCCAAACCGCTCCGCTTTCCGTAGTGAGGAGGGAGCAGTGGTTGGGCAGTAGTGGTGTCATTAGGATTAATGAATGTTTGGTGTAATTCGTAATTTTGGACTGGAGTCGTGACGGAGTCAGAGATGATACTACGTTGTGGGCTCTGAGACTCAAAAACGAAATCTCTTTCTCCGCCGCCTGACACGGACATGAGTATTCACTTCAGTTTCCATTAGCTCTCTCCAATGAATTATTAAGCTGGGCCTCTGATATAAAATTCTAGGCCCGCCTATTAGGCCTCAAATTGGTCATGGATCTCAATTTGACTGGAGAGATTCGTTGTCCTCTCCTCCGTCCGGGGTTTATAAGGAATTTGAAACTAAGTGTAGGGAATAATCCCTACTGACCATGTCCACCTTTCAGTTCCTGGGGATCCATTTCCTTCCCTTCTAATGTCACGTACAAGGACTGAGGCTTGTCCATGTCACCTTCAAGATTTATAGTCTGCGAGGAGGAATTCAGGTGCAGTTCTTATTTGCCCAAAATAGGGAATGTCTGCCCTCAGCTCTGAGTTAGTCAGTACAGTTAGTTAGAACCTATTACAAATTACGCCCATGAATGGCTAACAACCATTGAGGAAATTAGTGGCGGCATTACCTACTGTTATGTAGTTAAGAAAGACCTATTACGTGCCTCTGACACTATATTGTATTACAGAATCTGCATTTCCGGCCAAAGCTTGAACCAATTACTTACGAAGTAGGAGCAATTCACACTGACGAGGGTGTTGTTTCCCTATTTCTATTTTGAGCTATCAATGCCGCCATTTTGGATCCTGAAGTTTGATATTTACAAACTACTACCGTACGACATAAAAGTGAGGTTGAGGTATGAGTCAGGGACGGGCCGTGTTGGTGCAGGTGTTAACGGCAGAATTGCCAGCACAAGGATGGATCAAAACTCAAGTTACTTTTTAAGCTGTCAATTGAGTCATGATTCATAGCGTCAGTAAGCATCTTGGTCTGTCATATCTGTAAGTAACTAAATACAAAGCTAAAGTAGGTAATCTATGCCTCTTGTCTACCCAATTATAGTACAGGCATATAAGTACATGATGTGGACATGAGCGGTGCCAGACGTATTTAAAGGGCTAAGAACAGGATTTGTAAGGGGTAATACATAATTGGATTAGAAATAAGTAGCCTTCTTTGTGGAATGGTATGGGGTATGGATATGGACAATAGACTAGATGGGACCTGGCGCCGCTGTCACAATGCTCAGTCCCGCCCATGACACTCCATTTCTTGCCTAAGGTTTAAATTCTTAATTAGTTTTTGATTTAAGACGACATCCTTCTGCTCACCTGCAGTCTTTAAAGTATTGAGAACCCGCTGAGGAATTGAGGTGAGATGTCTGAGAAGTTCCTCATCTATAGTCCAACCACCTTACGTAAGACTTTAGGCATGTTGAAATAAGTGAACTATTCTATACTTCATTAGGATGATGCCTAGGTACATTATTTGGCGAGTGGTGTGCCATAAGGAATGAAGGAACCAGCTATCCTACCTGAGCTTGATCCAACCTCTTCTCATTTTGATATGAGCCCTTTCGGCAGACATATTAATTATTAACTGGCCTACCTTGCAAGGACGTTGTTCTTTCAAGAGTTAAATGGTCTCTGAGCCTCAAGCCTGTACATTAATCAAATATTTAAAGACAGACTTCCCCCAAAGCTTGAAATTCCCTAATTTGGTCCAGTCGTTTACCGTCCCTCATGACGCCAGAATTTATAATTTCCGATACTAGGATTATAATATAGGCAATAGTACAATTATGTTGAGCCATATGTTCTAACTCCTATTCTTGAATATTTACATAAATGGAGAGCGTGTCTCCTTCGCATACAACAAATAGTAAATTAGTCAGCTTTTGAGTGGAATATGCCCAGATTAGGTAGTCCTCCCCACATCTGTCCGCTCAGGCCATAGGCCTTGCCTAAAATGGCAAGGTAAGCAAGAAGACACCCGACTAATTTCTCTGAGAGCTTTATATGGGACGACGACGTAGCGACTCCAAGCTTTTACAGCCCAAGAACCTAATGGAGAGATCAAGGTTCAATTTCCCCGTCGTCCGGAATAAGGAGATGGTTCCTATTATCCGCCTCTGATTTTGGCAGAGTGCTAAATGAGTTGAGTCCATTCCCTATTGATCCCACCTGTCCATTCCCCATTCCTCCTAATAATAATGAAGATTCTCTAAAAGGCCATCCCTCATTTCCACAGGGAAGGACCATACATGTCATGCATTTCGGAGCGACGACGCCTAATAGAGTCATACCGGCAGGGCTCGAAGCTGATGAATTGCAAGTTTATATGTAAATGAATGGAGAGGAGCCGGGCATGGAAGGAATCCTCAAGTGACTCCGACTCACCTGTGTACCCAACGCCAACCTGTCTTATTAAATCAGAATGACAAGATAAGAGCAGCGCAAATGGGAAGAGCATACACAGCCTACATTCTACATGGTTTGGTCAGGTGAGAGACACTTGAGCCCGCAGTTGGAACTACGGAAGGGTGTAACTGAAAGGGTAGAGAGGAATCTTCATCCCTCTGATCAGGAGGGAGGAAGGTATAGAGTGGAGTAGTATGGGATACTTAAGATCCTCTCAGATTCTCATGATATTTGGCTAGGCCGGGGCAAGGTTGAATTTGGTATTGGTTCAAATTAGCCTGAAGCGTCCAGGTGTGCAAGAGACGCCAAGGCGCCGTGCCGTTTTGACTCCAACCACCAACATGATTCTGGGATGACCTATTCCTCACGAATCATCATCCTTCACTTTGATTTCATTCAAAAGTCATTCTAAAATACACATTAGGCCAGAGGCCTTAAGTCCCCGGAACCCGCTAGAACGCTGGCCCTGGGCCCGCCATAAGGCATAGGGCTAAAGGTGAGCCGTTTATAGGTGAAATTAATGTCTCCGCTCAAGGGGATAAGTCTGTATAAATCCCTGGCACCTGTGCCCTGATGTCCATACGGCGTATCTAAACCAATCACAGACCAAAGACACATCCTGTTCGTGTGGGTAATTTATCGGGGAAAAGCTTAATTCCAGAATGCTAATTATTCCCAAGTGGTTTGGTTTTTATGCTCCCAGAGTGTCCCCTCCTGTAAGTTTGCTTTTTCCAGTGAAGCGTGGTCTAATGACTCGAGGATAGAGTATTTATGGTCCTGACTCCTGACACTGACTTGAGTATGAGATTCCTTGACTTGACACATGTCCATGTTTACACTGGGCCGGACAGAGAGTAGCCTGATGTGACGTAAAGGTGGGCATATGGGCTCCTCAGTATTTATCCGCCCTGGGATCAGGATTTGGGATCAGGTGCAGAGCTTGAACTGCATTAATTTCATAGGCTCACTTTTTTGTGGCTCTCAGAGGCGTCCGGATCCTCTCACACATTTTTTAAAGGGAGTCCACATCCACAGGTGTGCTTTATCGATGAGTCCAATTCAATAAACTCTCTATCCCTCGGAAGGTTGGGTAATAGGAGTCCATCCTTCTCTGGCTGCCTGGCTGTAGAGGAGATGAGGGCAGGTGTGTGGAGTCTCTTCCCAATTCCCTCTCCTACTCATTATCATTACAATGGAACAACAACAACAAGACGCAAGTGCCTAATGCCTCTCGGCATGCAAAACCTCAATAATAGTCTACCTACAAAAGGATTGTGGTTTCGACTCAAGTTTTTATCCTTATTCCTCACTCAAATTCTCTCATATTTCACTCAATTCTGGTTAGATTGAGCAGTATGGGCTCTTGCTCTTCTGGCTGCTGCTGGGAGGGAAATCCTCAAGCCCCACATGATAATGATGATGATGAGTCCGGACCCGGAGACAAAATATACTTATGGGTCGACAAATGGAGATTAGACGAAAGGATTTCTTACAGCCGCCGTCCTCCCGGTTCTCATTATGGGAAGCGCCAGCTAAACGGAAACGAGTTAGCTTAGGGATGCTGATTGGGGCGACAGCGTTAATTGAAAACACGTTAGCACTTAGGTCCTGCCTAGGAAAATGACCACTTATGGGTTCTTAATTTTTAAGTGTGACCAGCCAGCCCGCTTGTTTTCTCTCAAATGACAATCCCGGGCCTGGTCTGGTGTTCCTAGGAGGAGAAACAAGATCAGTTTCCGTTGGATAATAAGGGCGTTGTTGGTGTCGGGGTGACGTTTGTGTCGGATCCTGCCTCTTTCGGCTCCGTCGGTCCGGAAGGACCCCAAGAATCATAACGCGCACTTTACTCAAACTCTGGGCCTCATGGCGAGGTAAGGAGAACTTATTGAAGTCAAGTGTGGTAGTGTTGAGAAAACGCTTCTCTCCTGGATTTTTTAAAAGTTCTGTTTTGAAACAAATCTGTTCCCCAGCTCGGGGATTTAAAAAAGGAAGGCCCTTCGAAGGAATAATAAGTCTGAGGAGGAGGGAGCGTAAGGGCGCCAGCCCGTCTGCAGCCCACCTGGGTGCTTCAAATGATGTCCATTTCATGTCTCGGGCTGGACGACAAGTGTAAGATTCCCCGGAGTAAAGTGCAATACAATCGTGGGCGGTAATTGTTGTTAGTGGCTCAACAATGGGGTCATAAAAAAAAACTATACGGCCCTTTGTGCTCCCAGCTCTCCTCCTTCAATATTTAATATTATGGCAATCCCATTGTCTTCCCATTCCTCCCCTCTTCATGAGCTTCATGAAGGTGGAAGTCTCCTTTTAAGGGTTCTACCTTAATTGAGATTAAAATAGAAGCAAGCATTCCAGTTACGAACATGCATTTCAATTTTAGCATTAAATTCATTATACAATTTGAAATCTGAACAGAATTGTACAAAATTGTACCGAACCGAAAGCGGTTTCGATTATTCTCTACAGGAGAAAGTAAAGAATTAGGCTTGAAAGGTCAGAATTCAGAATCCAAGTTTTTGATTCAGTTGAGTTAGCGTTGTGTAATGCTAAGCTCTATACCTGGGTTGGGTTACTTTTTAAGTGTATAGTAGTGCTTAGGATAGGTTTGACTTTAAACTTGAAACAAAACTAATTTATTCCGCCAAATGCTATAGTTTTTTTATTATAAATGCTGCTTGTTTTCCAACATGGGATTGATTTGTGGTAATATTCATAACTTTGCTGCGCTTGTTCAAATTCAAAGTTAACAGCTGAGCCTCCTGAGAAGAGCCTGGATTTGGAAAAGGAAGAAAGGCATTAATAAAATCCGAAAGAAGTAGGCGTTTTTTTTAAGCGCCTCAACCAATTAACAAACGGTGACTTTAGGCGTGTCTCATTAAAGGGAGCGCCTTCTAGGGTAGGCAATCTTAATGAAAGTTAGAGCTGGAATTCCAAATGCAGGGAAGTCGTCACTAGTCAGGATTAATTGCGAAAGAATAGGATGCCCTGTAAGGCCCGACCACTTTCCTGACTAAGCATTTTGCTTGGAGTGGGAACTGAAGAAGGATCTCTTTGTAAAAGGTGAAGGTGGTTAGGCCGAGGCTTGTTTACATACCTTAAAAGGGCCGTCTGTGGGCTTATGGAATGGACGGGAATTCTTGGAGGAATTGGACCAGGTAAGGAAAGGAATGACGGAAGCAACCTGCTGCTCGCTACGTAAATCCGATACCGCTCATTTAGTATCAGAATATGAAAGGTTTGTAATTTGACGTATTCCACATGTTCCCTGGGCACTGATTTCGTTGGAACCAACAACCTGCTCGCTCACCTTTCTCCATGCCCACCACTTGGGTTTTTTGCATGGGGGAAACCAAGTAGTTTCTGTGAGAGAGTTCTCAGGTGGACTCAGTTGAGCTCTTCTGGCTAGCAGCAGGTGTTTTCCCACGAAGGAGCACCAGCACCAGCTCAAGAGCCTCCTTGACTTGACTCAATTCATTAGGCAGGCTAATACGGACTCATTCCGGGGATAATCAAAGGTCATGAGTCGTGGGACCAGGAGGGAAAACGCTCTCAATTCTGAATGAGAGTGCGAATTTCCGCTCTGGAAAGCTTTGATTCATTAAACGGACTCTTGACTTCATGAATGAACAGTCTGTCAGATGATGATGCATACACAAGTCACTCGGGCGGGTTATGATATGACTAAGACTGTTGAGGAACCTATACCTTCCATGCTTTTCTTTCATTAAATACCTCGACATTTGACATACTAGAATATACATTTGACATGACATGACGCATGCATTAGGAGCCTTCCTCTTCTTATGGGAAAAGTATTTCACGCGAATCTGCTGATTCTAATATTTTTGCACCATTATTGCCCTGATACATCTAAACACTCTGGATTGCACTTGCATTTTCCAGATGCAGTTTCAGCATTCAACGTTCAATTGCAAAGAGTTCAGGCTGACAATTGCAACGATTAGCTAATTATACACCGCATATGTAGTACATTGGATCTTTCAGCCAAATGATCGTATGGCTGTGTGAAAAATAACATTTGAAAAATATATTGCTTTTTCCACATTTGTCTGCGGCTTTTTTGTGTTTCAACATTATATAGAAGAGATTATTCAGATGCTGTTTCAGAGTGTCTATCTATTTTGAATTCCCACTTAAGCCGATAAACAACCTTTGGTTTGCCTGAGATAATAGGAGTTCTAATTGAAATTCCTGGCCTGGAAACCCCGGTTCCGTTAGGCCTCTCCTGCTCATGTCAGGCCGGGAATTCTTTTCTCCTGCCCGACCTAATTAATGACGGGAGAGTCAGGCGGATTAGAATCTGGCAGGCTGACGATAGGAAGCCAGATTCACCGGACTCAGATTAATGGATAAGCAGGATTCTATACATGCATATTATGATTATGCATAACCCTTGTTAAGTACACCCTTCTACCTCTTGTGGGCATAGGCATAGGGAGGAGGAATGTGATTTGTTTTGAATTAGGTATAGGCGGGGATGATGTGGGATTGTGAGAGAGTAGCAGGTGGGTTCCCACGACACAATAAAAACGAAAAAAAAAAGGCTTCTGAATAGTCAATGGAATCCATAGAACCTTAGCATACTATGCCGGTATCGGCCCATTGGTCAACCTCATGACATGACATGTTGATGACGATGAGCAAGAATTAGCAGATGCTCAACTTTAATCTTAAATGCGCCGATGTCACAGAAATCCCAAGATAGTAAACAGAGACGGCCAAATATTTCCCTTTAACCTTCGATGTTCGATATTAAGCCTGAATTTCCAGATCCTAAAGTATATGAGTAAAGATGAATAAATCCGGAGGATATTTTGCGTCCCCGCAGACCACCTTGGGTCTCTTTTTACCTTTCCCTCCCTTCCCTATACCTGTTCGCATCTCTTGAACGATCAAAAGGAAAATTCACAAAAAATGCTTTTATAATCATCAAATGAATCCCAAGGCAGTCTATTCCGCTTTTCGGGTAAAAGAACCCTTTTCCTACAATATATCATCAAATACCTGAGAACTTTGATGGATTTCATTTCACCAAAGAACCTCAAGTTTGACAGTTCATGTTCACAAAGGATCGGGTTTCATCAATTATATCATCTTCACTACCCTTTGTAAGAAGTTTAGAAATTCCATCCTGGAAGGTTGAAGCACTCGCTTTTTGGTTAAGAAAATTCATTCAACCCGATTTGCAGTTTTAAGCGAAGAGGTTTCTTCCGCCAGGTTTACCTGTAATGTGACGAGCTATGACAGTATAAATAAGTATGGTTCCCCATTTTGTATTTAATAAGCATTATTCCCCTTTAATGATATATGATATCAGAACCATCAAACATTTCCGTATCACTCCACGTCTCCATTGAGCCAGCCCAGCAGTTCTAAACGTATTAAAATCCCTTATTTTCGGGATTAAAATCCCACAAAGAATTAAGCTCCTAAAGTCGTTTGGCTAATAGTAGACATTGCCCGCCCGCACGTCCATTTAGGCCTTAAAATGCTGAAAAGAAGCATATTCTCATTTTAAAACAATATTGAGTGGCAGGGGAAGTGGGAGGGCAGGTCACTGCCAATAATGTTTTGTTGGGGCACGTGGGGCCTGATCACTCCAACTTATTTATGGACTCATGCAAGGCCAGGGAAGCCGAGCAAGTGGAGGGCAGACTACTCCGATATCCGAACCCGGGCGTCCCTTGGCCGGCTGCATGTGCGTACTGACGTGGGAACGGGTCTTTGGGCCTATTCGCAGAGGGAGACCGTCCTCACGTGTCCCCATTATTTCCCACACTCTCCCTCTCATCTAAATCCAATATTCCGGACTCATTGTCGTACTGCACGGGATCAGGGGACTCCCCTTCCATTCCACAAATTATATTCCGAGGCCATGGAAAAATCATGTTATGATCTCTCAACGCGTGGCGGACACACCGACGCTTAATCCGAAATTGACATGTATTAAGTCCACCGACATGATCTCCAGCCCTCGCTATTTTAGCATTAGGTCTAATGAGCGAACTTAGTCCGACCCAATTCACACGCAGCACGTTGGTCACGAGGCAGAGTTCTTAGCTGATTTTCAATGTGTCTAGCGATACGGACCGAGAATTGGATTTTTATGCCGAAAATAAGTAAACATTTGTATGGGAAAGACAAAGATTTGGACGACAAACTAGAATTTAATTTTTCGAACAAAAAATTTATTTCTTCGCCAAGAGAAGTAATCCATGATTATTATCAAACAGTCCAAATTCGATCAGGTACACGGAGGACAATTCTCCGTGATCATCGATCCAAAGCGGGAACGCTAGAACAACGGATCGACGGTATTGTTTGAAAAATGCCTGATGAAAGGCGGAGAAAGGTCAAGACAGCCTAAAACCCCTTTAAAATGTATGGTCTAATTCAATTTTGCCTTTTATGGTCATTTATTATCCGGGTAATGGAGAGAGATGGAACATGGAGATAGGCTGGAGGAATCCGGCCCGGCCTGGATGAGTAACAACTGGCGTGACCTAAATAAAGTCTTCAAATCTGAGTCCAGAATCAAGGCATTCCCCCCTTGACTTAATTTGAAGTAATAATGTTGAAGTTGGAGGCATGAGGAGGATCATAATGGAAGGAGAGAGAGAAACACACACTAATTTTCACCTGATAGGCCGAAGGGCTCATCTTAAATCATCAAGGGCCCTCCTGCCCCTTCCCAGGCTTATTATGCACTAAAATTACACCCATTATCTATCTGTATCATTCAATCCGAATACTACAGCCCGGAGGTACTTCCCTATTAATTCCGAGTTCAGAGGCTCTATAAGTTCCTACGACCCGCCATTGTATGTCCAAACTAAAAGCTATTCCCTTTATTGTTTCCCCTGAGTCTAAATTAAAGAGGGGGAATCATTATAGTAAGTGTTCATAAACTTTGTTGCAGGTAATGAAATTTTACAGTGTAGTAATAATAGCCTCTCGCACATCACATCATGCTCATGGAGTAAGTCAGGTCTGGGCACTGGCCAATAAAAGTGGTATGGGCAAGGGCTTAGGACTAAAGAAATTCTAACATATTTATACCGCGTATTAATACACTTAGGTATAATTTGAGGATCTGGTTCAATTTCCCTTTGTGTAAGTAAATAGGGGAAAGATTATATTGTTTTTGAGGGACTTCGTATTATGACTATGATTAGGGGTGTTATGACTATGGCCGAGTCCAGACAAGACAGAGGCTCCTTGCGCCTTCCTTTAGTCACTTATGTCGTGGACAGAATTCTACCAGCAATTCGTTTGGTTCATTTGTACGAAAGTTCATCGGGCTTATAAATTCTTAAATTGCCTCTTTTTAGAAAGTTTAATATGAATGCTCTCCTAAAAATTTAAACTTTATCCCAAACAAAATATGCAATTGACCAAATCTAAAGAGATTAGACTATATATCAAATACAAACTTTATTTAAAAAAAAAAGAATATTCCCTTCGTAGTTAAGCTAGGTGAAATTTTGGACAGGGTAGTAAAGTTCAAATAAATTTTGGTAAGTGACGTAAGGTTAGTTTAAGTTTTGTTAAGATAATTTAGACTATGTGTTTTGATAAGAAACGTTAGGTTAATGTTTAGCAAGATGATTTAGGTTAGTTGATTTTGGTAGTAGATATAAGTTAGGTTTAGGTTAGGCTCAAATTTCGGTAAGAGACGTAGGGTTAGGGTTTGATAAGGCAGGTTAGGCTAGGTTCAGATTCAGGCAAAGTAGGTTAGGTCAAGTCCTTGTAAAATAGGTCGGTTATGTTAGGTCAGGGTCGGGCTTTTAATAAAGTTGGCTAACTTTGGTAAATCTTAAATCTAAAGCTATGCAAATAAGCACTGGCAAACCTACTTCATACTTGATAGAAAATTGAACTTTATTTAGTCGTATTAAATTGGGATGCTGATGATTTAAGAATCAAGAGGAGCATCTTTGAGAGCCTACGACAGGTCTTTGGTCCTTTGAGTAGCTGGTTTCGGAGTTGGTGAGATGTGAATTTGGAGAGTACACAGGTGTTCAGTTGGTCCAACCTCTTTCCCTTCATCTCTCAGTCCTCACCTGTTGCGCTCCAGATTGAAAGTCGGGCCCTTCGTGGCTCCCTTCCGTGCTCCTCTTCCTCCGGCCCAGATTTCCCTATCTCATTCCTTGGATTCTATTACTGAAGCCTATTGGATGTCACCTCCGCAAGCTCTTAACCCGCTCACGCAGGGCATCATCATAGGACCTCAATCCCAGGGACAGCCAGGTCTCTGCACGCAACCCTTCAAGTTCCCCATCTTCCCTGATTCCTCCAAGTGGGTCAACAAGTAATTGGAATAGCCAGCCAGCCCTTCCTCCTAACGGGCTCAACAATATGTTAGAGATCTCCTAATCTATTCATAAATACGGACCCAGCTCCTCACGTAAAGCCCATTTCCCCTTCCCTATTGATTTACGACAATAGGCAAGGGAAGTTTAACAATAACAAACACGGAGTTAAGCCTGCCAACCACACCAAGGCCCTTCTTTATGTACTCCCTATCTAGCTGTCTGTTTTCATCTTGCAGATCCTTGTCCATTCTTTGTCGTACTCACAATTATTCAGGCAAGCATGCATGACGAAATGGGGGGATTACTCCAAAACTAAGAGATGAAACTAGTCAGCATCCAATGGTCCAAATAAGACAAGGATGACATTCCTTGTTGATCTTAGGCTCAACTTAGAACCCGAAACAACAGCCACTACCCAAATATTTATATTGCAAATCCGACCTATGCATCTCAATTGGCTATTAAATAAAACATTGTGATCCTCAAGAAGGAAATTACATTCCTTGCTTACTTGAAGATTGGATTAATTTATACTAGGTACCTACCTATACATAGATTCTAGATTCTGAAACATTTGGTGATGTTTTATTTTTGGTATGATCCTGTAGCCTACAAGTATTAAATATTTTATTATTAAGGCGAGTTGGATATTTACATATTTAGATATGTCATGTAGATTTTCCAACGTCGTGGGCCCTGATCATAACAATGTGAAAATACGAAAAGGTTGAGAACTGGAAAACCCAAAGACAGTATGACAGAGTTACAACAATTAAAACGGTGATAAATGGGCGGTCTGCATGCAAAATTACATCTTCGTTTTGATAGCAATGCAGACAAGAATTATATGAAATACCTAGGCAGGCCAATGTTTTTTGGGTTTAGGCATTCTATCCCGCATCCCTAAATTTCGTATTAATGTGCCTGAAGTCTGACTCGAGTACAATGCTCCCGTGTCAAAATTGTCCTCTGATATGCATACGAGCTTGTAAAAAACACGAACGCCCTACGCACATCTCTTCTAACGCCCAGAACGGAAGCTTTGAGGAATATTTATGATCTTGTAGGAGTAGTTCGAGATGCTGGGCTGAGCCGCTGTGACTGTCAGGTAATCATGTGACAGTCTTTTTTCCGAGGAGCCTCCCAACTCCTATACAGTTATGAAGGAAGATGAGGTTAGTTGGAGTACCGAGTACCTACCAGGGAAGATGATGAATGAGACTAAAGTAGAAAATCCTGCAGAGAAAGAGATTAGCAAGGACTAGGTCTGGCATTTCCGCTTTTTACTCGGACTCAGCTAGGACTCTCTGCTTGGCGGCGAAGGAGGCTCCACTTCAGAACTCTCATGATCCTCATAATGATAATGATGATGATTGTCTCAGCGTGTGGAAATTACTCAAGAATTTCACCAGGGAACTTCCTCACTCGCCTCACTTCTCTTTCAGACTATAGCTCACTTTGGCGTGGCGAGTAGCCCACAGTCCTAGAATTACCTTGACTTTTGGCTCCGGCTCCCAGTAATAATAGCATTTTTTGCTCATTCACTATTAAACTTTTTTTAAGCGTAGAGCTATAGCTACATATAATCTGCCTTTTACCATTCACACGAACTGGTGTCTCACACGGAATGATGAGAATGGCTGATTTGAGTTTCCCTTGAGAAAGTATTGGAGTCCGGAGTCTTGTCTTCATGGATTCCCTGACCTCTCAACCCTTTTGTCTTGGTACTCTTCGAGACGAAGATGAAAGATAATCCAGTTACACTAAGGCTTTAGCTGGCTGAGGGAACCAAATACAAAATGTTAGCTCATCAGGACACGCCTGATTGAATTACATGAAGTCGTTTTAAAAATAAGTCATCACTTCGTGTCCCTCTCTTCCTCTCCTGATTCGACATGAGATCATCTCAAAACTTGGCCCGGCCATAATTTATGCGCTCAAGATTAGAAGAAGGCTACGGCGTTTAGGGCCAGCCTAATATTGCCACGTCCGCAACAAATGACTTACGTAAACACGCAAGTGTCAGGTCACGAACAAAAGATCAAGACTCATAGTGTTCCGACGAGTTTTAATTTAAAAGCTCCTGCGAGCTCTATACAAGTAAAAGTCATTTAGGCAAGTTATTGGGAACCAGAGTCTGAGTCTCATAGAGAATGATGAAGAGATGAATAATTTTAAAGTCCCGAGTTCAGCTTTTCCTATGACGAATGGGTGCGATACTCGCTATTGGCTGGCTCCATTTTTCATTATACACTTCATAAATTACAGGGCCCATTAACGCACTGTGACTATTTTCTCATCACGACAATCTTGAGCCCAGGCCTCATTTCCCAACAATTTTTATGGCCCTACTACAATAAATCAGTTGCCCAGCAGATTCCAAGTCGTGAGTGTTGAATACAGTGCAAATAGTATTTAAATTCAATTATTTTAATGGGCCTGTTGAACTCTTTAGGAGGAATCATAATGGCAGATTTAATGGTCTGGACCCCAAATACAATTTTAGATTCAACGGCTCCACAAAACATTGATTTCTCGTCCAAGCTATTTGCATTACAAATTGTTGGAGGACCCGGTCACAATGTCTAGGGTAGCCGAAGCAATGACCGTGCAATGATCCGATGTACAGTCATTCTTCCTATAGACACGTAAAATACAATAGGCTAAATCAGTAAATAGGGCGAGGTCACTTCCGCTCATAGTTTATTCATTTGGTCCTCTGATTCAACAGAACGCCTTTTCGAGAGCAGAGGAATTTCCGGTGCCGTAAGTTCATGATTCCAATTTAGATCCCCAGTCTACCTGTTGTATACCTAACCTGTAATTTTTTCCTGAGTTAAAGTGAGGGGACATCAGGAGTAGAGCACTTGCTTCAAAATTGCCGGATCACTTTATCATCTCTCCCATGACTCTGAGGGAAATGGTCATCAAAGGATACAACTGAAGCAACTGGTGCATAAATCTAATCTCTTCGGTGTATACTTAATTCAGGGCCTGATTGGACTGTTTACCCTTCTCCATACTAAAATACTAAAAATAGGGTCTCCCCTCGCTTCCTCCAGCCAAACTCCATCCGCTTGTCCCTCACTTCCGACAAACTTCAAACTTCCTAAATCAAATCAAATAAAAGGCCCCTGCTGACCTGGAGCTACACCTTTTAAGTCACAGGCACGGGCAGAAGGAGTCCCCAAACTAACTCCCACCGACCTCCTAGCACTTAATCTAAGTCATCCTTCCCGGAGTCCTTATTAGGTTTGAAACAAATGACTGGAGGATGCGACCCACTACGCCCTAATAACACGTTCAGTTACAATTGGGCCGGCCGGAGGTGATTCTTCACAAATTATTTGGAGAAGGATTAGGAAGGGAAGTGGACACAGTACGAGGTCGGAACTTCGATGCTAATGACTGAGAATTTCGAAATGATTGGGTTTTTAAAAAAAGACTCAATTCTTGTTCTAGATTTGACTCCATACATGCACTTCGATCATAATGTTGCGGTTGGAAGGCTTAGCACATGAGGCTGAGCACTTAGCACTCCGAAACCGGGCCTGCTAACTGTTGAAAGATGAGACGAAGTGAGTTGAACTTGGAAATTGGTTTCCTCCCTGCGGAAATGTGTCGGATCCTTCGGATTCCTTCCCATGTGGACGTAATTCCTCGTAATGATTGTCCTATGGCCAAGAAGGGAAGGGCTGCTCACGTAAGAGTTTTCCTTTGGAGAGAGGATGGACCTGGTCCTGGTAGTGCACGTGTTTCCTTGACTCATTAGTAGCCCAACGTCAGAGTCATAAAAAGTGGGTGTGGACGAGATGTTGATGGATCTACAATAACTCATTGTCACTAGGAGGGATGAGGGAACGAGCTCTCTTGGCCACTTCCTTTACGAATTACACATTTTTTACAACGGTAGCCGGGGCCCAGCATCCTTCAGGCCAGCGGATCCTCAATAAAAATCAAATCTCCGTCCTGTCAGCCATCAGCCAGCACAATAAACAAACAAAACAAAGCAGAACGAGACTCCTCTCACTTCCAATGATGGGCTGGGACTCTGTTGTAGTTCTAATTTCCATTTAATCCAATAAAGAGCACGGAGGAACCTGGACAGGTAAATAGATTGATACTCTCAGGATCTCATCAGCTCCTACAGCTCATTACAGAGGTTCTAGGGCCGATAATGCGGAACATGTCATTAATTCCCGTCCTGTCAGAATCCGAAATGTCATAGTCCATCCTGTAGTCTGTCAGGTCCATTACTCCTCCGGAATTCAGTGAGAGGATGGAATGACCAAGACGAAGATGCTCCTCAGTTACCTAAGATGTTCAACTAGAGCTAAAGTTGATTTATGCACTGCTTGCCTTCCTTTCCTGTTAACACGTGTCCCTTTGTTCCCTTTTACTGCTTACAGGAGTCCGCTAAAGGCAGATTCTGTTGGGAATTCCAGTGGATGGAGCTGGAGCCCATTGGCACTTGGTACGTAGTCAAGTGTCGTATAACTGTTTTTATTGAGGAAACGCGTAAACGGGAGTGAAATGTCTTTGAGGCCAATTCATTCCTCTGCTCTGCCTGGTCGGCCCATTCATCCGGAGCAGAGAAGACGACACTTGATGTGTTAGGCCCTTATGACGAAGTTAAGGGATCCGTTCTCGGCTTGCCTAATTGAGGAGCTGCTGGAGAAAAAGATCCCTATAATATCCGGCCTTCTCTGAAAGGAAAAGTCAAATATCCTTCGGAGCCTCCCTGGGCATCTTGAACCAAATACTGGACCCATTTACTGCTATTCTCTTACGTATACGTAACTACTCTTACTTAGACTTTACGACATGGTAATTGGTCATATATAGTCCTACATGTGTTAGACTGACTTGAGCACGCATATGGGCCATGCATGTCACTTTCTCAAGAGACGAGGAACATGACAGAACAACTCCTGTTTCTTGTTAAATGGTCAGAAATATGAAATTCCGGATAGGTACTTTGCATTTTGGCCGAATTCAGCGAAACTTTAGTTTTGCAGACTTTTCCCGCAGGAAGTACGACTAGAGTTAGCGACTTGCATGTGGCTGGGCTGAAAATGTGTCAATTGGTAAGCTAAAGGAGAAAACGGGAGAACAAGTAGTCGCTGTCGCTGTCGCGTCTATTCCCTTGGAAGAATTATGACTCTGCCTCTCCTTTCTTTACATTTGTCTACTTTGAAAGGAGGTGTGTGTATTGGTTGGGAATGGGTTACAAGGCAGAGTCAAAGGTCTCATATTATTTAAACAGAGCTACATTAACATTATACATACGCAAGTGTTGGTTCGAGTCAGGATGTGGCTGGGCTCCTATGCATACAAAAATACCTAAATATATTACTACGACAAACACTTGGCCGTCCCCTTGTGTCAATGACGAATTTACCCAAGGATCACTCCGGGGCCTAACAAGACCTCTAGGCCGGAGAATTTGACTGTAAGGACACACAAGTGTCTTTTCCGAGTCAGGTCCTCTGACTCCGTTTCCTTGAAAATAAGTCGCCTTCGAAACGGGATATGCCGGTCTGGACCATTTTCCACCCAGCAGCCTCCTACGGAAGGAGCAGGTGGTCATGAGACGGAATCAGTGCTAATTACTTAACAAGGTTTCAATTTTCTTAGGCCTCAACTTCACCAAAGGCTCCTCCACCGTCCTGTCCAAATGTTTTCTGAGCTTAGGAAGGGCTCTAAAGATGGGGAAGGCCAGAGTATGGTAAGAAGGGTATGCTCGGGTCCATGCTCTCCTGTGGAGCGTTGGTTTTTCTCCTCGGCCTCAATTTTGACGTCACAAAGTGGT
>JAQFZY010000642.1:0-23623 GCA_034696285.1 Hypogastrura burkilli | reverse complement strand
AATTTTTTTGACCTTTGTTTACATTTTTGAGAAATCCTGAAGGAATTTGTTTACACTCTTATATCCGGCATAGCTCACAACAACCGGAGACAGATTTTACACAAATTCCAGCAACACGGGACTAATCACAACTCCGGCTCACGTTTGGCGGATCACAATCACACGTCACAAATTATAACTTAACTACAGTAATTAAAAATAATTACCTAGAACTTGCTAATTATGTAACGTGTCACAATCACAAGTTCTAACTTTTAAAATCACGCCGGTACCTTAAAATTGTGATGCTGGATGTTGCAGGTAAAATATAGGTGCAATTAAAACAGAAAATATAAAACCGGACCATGAAAGAAACTGCAACATCTAGCGTCACAATTCGTAGGTATTACTTAATATATATTTACTAAATGAATATTTGTACTACTTAATTCCTTCTAAGCGTAGAGCCAACCTCGCTAAGCGGCGGAGCCGTGTGCGCAAGTATAAGACACCTACGAGCCGAAGGCGAGGTCGTTACTTGTATGAATATGATTAACGCGTTGACACCAATCCGTCTCCCGTCCTGCTTAACACGATACGCTACGAAACACTAACTTAAATATTTATTATTTAAATGACGCTACACCTTTACGCGCTACGCCTTTAACCACACGGTCATATGTCCCATTATATAGAACTATTCTTAACTAAAAGTATAATATATAGGGTTACAAAGATGATAAGAAATTAATGGAGTCCCTGAGAAACAATAAGTTGACTTTTGATCCGGATTCGTTACTTTGGGACACTGATCTCGTGATCTCCTAAAAATTGTTTTAAAAGGATGCTCTGGCCCTAATCCTGAGTTGATGAAAAACGAGTGGCCGAATACAATTCTAATATATCCAAAATTTTATCTTAATATCGCCGTCTGATGAACTTCCTGTTCTTAAGTTTGAGGGCCTTCTTAACATTAAATCTTTTTTCATCACAAGGACAATTCCGCTCCCATCCGCAGTTCTCGTTCTCTGGACAGTAGACTGTGCCTGGGCCACATTCGAATCGATGGGGAACAAGGTTACTCTCATCTTTGTCTTTGACACATTCGTGGAAGACGGCGCAGTTATGAGTATCGGGGAACTTCCCTGGCTCCTCACATAAATAATTATCCTCAGGGACTGGTTCGAAGTGTGGGCCGTCCACTTCTCCTGGGCCCTCATTTACGCTGTCCACGTCCTCTGGGCCCGCACTTGGAGGATGTGGCCGGCCAGGCTTGTTGGGCTTTGTTGAGCATTCTATGTACAATTTTCATTGAACGCTTATTCAAATTCATTGAAAACAAAAGGAAAGTTATGATGGGTTGTGGCCGCATACCGTGAGCCATGACCGTGAAATCCCGCTCAGTCGACCCAATCTCATTCTGAGCAACGCATGTGTATATTCCCGCCTGACCCACTTCGAACTCTGATAGTCGATAGATAAACGCAAATTCCGCGTCCTCCGACTCCGAATCTGCCTGCTTGACCATGGTACTACTGCCTTTGAGGCCTCTTTCAACTGGCTTCTTTTTCCAAAAATCCGATGAATACGTTGAGAATGAATAACGAATTGAAGTAGACAGTGTAAATAAATATTTCCTTACGACGTCGTTACTGGAGCTGTTGATTGGGGATTTCCAAATAACATGTGGGATGAATCTTGGGGAAGCCGCTGCCGAAGACGGGATCCTGACTTCGCAGACCACATAATGATCCTCTCCCCTTGCAAATGTGTATGTGCTCCTTGAATTGACTATTCTCGGGATAAACACTGTTGGAATACAAGGGTTCATGAATTCTTAGCGTACCGATTTCAAGGTATTAACATCGGGTTCTTTTCTTACGTTGACATGCTACTGGGGTTTCATCACTTTGATCGTCACCTATAATTGAAGCAACGAATAAATACCGATAATGAAATTCCGTATTCGAAAAGTACAAGTGCCACTGCATGTTTAAAGTTTGTGCGATTACAATTTGCTTCCCCGTTGCATACCCTTTCTTTCAGGATGCAACCTATTAATTCACAAACACATGTGTTAAATTAAATATTCAATAATTTCAATAAAATTATGTTCTTATTTTACCTCCGACTCTGCACTTGAATTTGTTCGGATCCCCATTGCAGTCTATAAATGATGAAGCCGAAACGCATAATATTTCAATTAGATACAAAAGTAAAGAAAACCAAGGGACGTATTTGTGTATATGTATAATTCCTCATACTTCGGCAGATCTGGAAAAATTCGTCGGAACCATCAGAACTACATTGTAACGTGTAACAAAATAAACAGGTAAAATTCGTAAGTAAATGTAAATGATAAGAAAGGTCATTGTAATAAGTCACCAATCCTTGTCGCTATCACATAAGTACGCGTCCCTGTAATGAATAATTATATTTTTCAAGTATGGATTACTATGTAAGTAGATACTAATATAAAAATACATTATTGATCAGTATTGTTCATATTCAAACGAACCTAATACACTCGCCATTTCTACACTTGAAGTAACCCTTCGCACAACCTAAAACATTTGTGTTGCCTATTTACTTATTCAGTTTCCTCAATAAGATTCCCAACACTAGGAAAACTTATATTACCTGAACATTGCTTCGGATCCTCGTCAGAAGCATCGAAACAGTCTGGAGTTCCACCATTACACAATTTGAAGTCCGCTATGCACTGACCTGAGGCGCATTTGAATTCGGAAGATGCACAGCCTCGAGTGTAATCTATATGACAATAATGGAAACAACATTGAAATTCAGTATTTCGTTCATAGTATAACATTAAGTTTCAACTTTCAACTTACTCGTGCAATTAATTTCATCAGACTGTCCGTCCACGCAGTCTAATTAACACAACCAGAAGGATTTCTATTAGTTTGCATGAATTTTAGAACCTGAATGGCAATGGCACACATACCTACATAGTGGTCACACCTTTCCTCCATTCCTATGCATTCGTCGCTGGAACAAAGAAATTCATTTGGTCCGCATCGTTTTACTAAAAATAAAAATTAAAGAATTGCGTACTTAAATAGTGGAACAAAATGAATTAAGAAATTATGGATTCGTAGATCTTAGGATTTACTGCTTATTGTCAATGGCCTGGAGACCTCCAGCGTTCTCCCAGTTTGAGCAAAAACGTCAGTTGCCAGAATTGCATCAACATTCGCGGTAAGCAAGAACATTATGGTGGGTTGCTTGCTCCAGTAACTGATTTCTACAGAAATACAGCAGAAGAACCAACTTGTTAAGAGGCCTTGCAAGCTTAAATGGCGGAATGAAAATTTATTCCCTCAGCGTTTTACCTCCGATTTGGAGAACGGTCCCATTATTGTATCGTGCGAAGTATATTCTCGGATCGTAGAAGAATGCACCAGGGGCACTGTCAGAAGCGATTTCAATTTCAGTTCCTGCATCAAGCCGGTTTGTGTTTGGATGGATTTTGACCCGTAAAAGTTGATCTATAGGGATTTCCGTGACCTTCTTGTCTATAAAAAGAACCAAACTTTAAACCATATTTTTAAAATGCTTGTCTTAAAGTCTACAGTGCCTATATATGTTTGTTATTTAGCTTACAGTATATGCCATTCAGAGCCCTCAGGAAAGGGGTGTATACGGTTTCAGACGGATCTTGAGTATAGCAAATCAGGATCCCATATCCTGCGTGGTCAAAGCTACTGAGACCACTGGTTGACCTCTTACTTGTCGCAGCTCCAAACACTGGATCCTGAGCCCGGGTCCCGCAAAGCTTGTTTTGCTAAGATTAGGAGCACATTCCGAGGCGGGTTAGAAAGGAGTATCTCACTTAACAAGAAAGCGTCTCTGACGAACCTGCTGGAAACACTGGGCAAGAGCTGGGCCCTCGTACGGCTCGGCTTTTACTCTAACAAGCTGAACTTCTGAGCCTTGCGGCCCGACACACTCAGCCCCGCCATCCTGATACAAGCTAATGTAGAGTTGTGGATGGTCAAAGTCTCCTGTCGGCAGTGGTTGTTTTACGTCTATATCAAGGTAGCCCGACGAAGGGTCAAACGTATCCGCCGTTGTGCATCGGTAGTCCCCAACAATACTAGAATATCACAGAAACGCCTAGTTCTAATCTTTGCAAACCACTAATTCCATGATATCAGTATAGGCGTACTCTTCGACGCCGTCCACAATCCTTGGAAGGACGAAACCTTGCTGACGATTATACATAACAGCAGGCGGTGTCAGAGGAGTGTAAACGTTGTCCTGAATAAGAAAATTATTGGGTTCAGAATAGAATATTCCAGCTTGATTCAGTAAATTTCAGCTTACGCTATTAACTCTTCGGTAGAGATACATTTGTTGATTGGGGTCATGGCTAACACAAGGAATCGTGACCTTGTCTCCATCTAGCTTCACAACTAGCCGTCTTCCCTGGCCCAATAATTGTGGAAAATGCTCCGCTAAACATACGGAAAACAAACCTTTTGAGGCAGCCAAAGAATTAGCTTTCGATAGGGACTTACTTTCGGCGAAAATGAAGAATGAGGATTGCACACGGGAACTCTCTTTTGAATACAAGATGTATTCACCCGTTGCATTTGGGGTTAGTTCAGCCACAATCACAATTTTCTGTTGCATATGACCCTGGATAACGTTCCGGCTCTTCAAAATTCGAATATATTGCAGAGCCTAAAGAAAAAGAATACATAGTTACTCCGCATTTATGTAATTCACATACTTAACAAGTCATTCAGGGGTGCCGGCAGGATTTTTACTGGGGTAGGCAGAATCTAAATTTAAATACTGAGAATAATAGCTTTTATAGAAGCTCTATAAACTCAAACGTTAAATATTTCACTTTAAAATCACTTCGCCGCATCGGACGGAAATTCGTCGTAAGATATTCGTTTCTTCTTACTGACCAGCGCGTGTCACAGGTTTGTGTAATTTTGAACCAAACTTTGTAGTTAAATGCACGCTGATCCTTCTCTAATTCCGCACTTCTTAAAACTGAAATAGCTTGAAAGCTGTAGATTGCCAGCAAGAGACCCAGGCCAGGGTATTCCTGACATCGGCTGTCGGCGTGCAATGTACAACAGTCTACGGTCTATAAGATTTAGCCTGTGAGCGTAGCGTGCAAAACGTGCTGACCATTTTCGGTATTATTATTATGTGTTAAATATGCTGCATTTATCCGTACGCGGAATTATAAGAGAAAAGTTAATGGAAGTAGCCCCGCAATCAGGCTAGTGTGTGTTTGAAATTTACTATTTATATTAATTTTATTTACAATATTTAAGCCAGTTTTATACACTACTTACTACAGAAGGAATACACATATTGATGAAATGTTCTCTATTGAATGTAACTTTCTGGTTTGCGAAAAGCGAAAATATGCATGAGCAGCTTTCATATACATTTTAGTATTAGTTTTTAAATAAAACCTGAACTGAGAAAGAACAAAGAGAAATGTACAGATTTGATTTTGTTATATTCGAGTATACAAGTATTCTCGGTCGAAAGGCAAGGGCCATGCGCCATAGAGGTTAATTTTTTTTTAAGTACAGTGAGATTATACATAGTTTTCACATGCACTGAAGAGTCTTACTTTCACTGCATCCTGCTTATACTCACTACTCTGCTGAGGTATTTTTTTTAAAAATAAAGGTCAATAAAACTGGGTTGCTTTTTTTCAAAATTCTCAGGTATAGGCAACTGCCTACATTGCCTAGTCCTACCGACGCCACTGAAGTCATTCTCACATCATTTTACAAACATGCACATTTACCTCGACCCCGTGAAACTCAAAATCCAAAACCTGAACTGACAAGCATTCTATTGTCGCCAACGGGAAGCCCTGCTCCGACCTTCTGAGCTTGATCCGGCTCTTTCTCTCCAGGACGCCCTGGACTCTGTTAACTCCTGTTCCACAACATTAAAATTGTTAAAACGTAAATTTCCAACGCTTCAAATGATTGTAAGTTATACATACTAGGGTTCTGGTGTTGTCCGGCCAGGTGAACATGATACTCATGAGCTCCCAAGTTCTTAACAATTAACTGATTCGCGGACAACTCCGCGGGCTGGAAGCTAATTGAGCAGGAGGGCGACAGGTAATCCCCGGAAACCATTTCCACGCAAATTAGTACTACTGCAATAGCGTACATGAAGCTCGAAGACGCCATTTTGAACTCAGGAGCCTCCGAGAGTGAGTGGTGCCTTGAATATGAAAGCCCCGATGAGACTATATCCCTACTCGAAATCCCTGATCGAGACAATTGAAACTGGACTCTCCTAAGGACATCTGAACTACTCTATTAATACGGTTCATTAACATTTAAGCAGGCGAGCCCAGATCCCACCTTCATTTACTACGACACTCCGACTCAGCCCTGCTCTCCTATTTATCGTTCACCCTGAACCAGTTTTCCTGCTTTTAACTTATTTTGCTGTTCCTATTGGCTTAATGCTATAGTGTTTTTTTTATATCGGGTTAATCGAGTTCGGACAGCTCGAGCCTCCGTGGAATAAGTTTGGGGGAAATTAAACGATTAGCAATTAAGACCTGAACCATACTTAAGATATTGAGGAAGGTGAATCAACCGGACCCGAGGACATTTCATCAACCCAATACCCAATATACATATACTACGATATACGTTGGTAGCAGTGTTTCGGATTATTACCGTCTTGTACCTTTTGTGACGTTAAATAACAAAAAGTGGTAAATTTTTTTATAAATGGCATAAAATGGCAATAAAAGTACAAAAAAGCGCCAAAAGATATTGTGTACCTACTACAAAAACTATGACACTCAGATGAAATTGGCTCAAACGTGGTAAACTTACAGATCTCGACGTCCTGAACAATGCTTAACTGGAGGTCAAACCTGTAAGTTACCTTCTTGACCCTCCACATGTCACTCAAAGTTCACATGGAGAAAAGATGGCACTCACCTTCGTTTAACTCAAACTTGGTATACTTTACAGATCTACTGAACAATGTTTAAATTGATTTCAAAGCCATAAGCCACCTCTCTTTAATCCTCTACCGGTCGGTCTAGGTCCGATTTACCCGGTGACAGTTAAGTGAGGTCAGAAGAGGGTCAAGGAGGGGTCATATGGCTTTGACGTCCATTTAAACATTGTTCAAGCGGTCGAGATCTCTTAATATCCCAAGTTTGAGCCAAATTCAGCTGAGCGTCTTCTTTTCCCCACGTGACGTTTGACCTGTAGAGGCTTACGGCTTTGACGTCCATTTAAACATTCTTCAGGAACTCGAGATCTACGTGTGTACTATGTTTTGGCAAAAATTCAGCTGAGTACCATGTGTCATTCACCCATAAGTTTGAATACTAAATTACTCATTTTTACTATTCAATGTTCAGTTTCACTGTTTTTTGTCAAATATTTCGTTATTCTGGTTCCAAATCACGATTTGGAGTTAAAAAGTACCTAATCGTAACTGAAGCTTTTGGAACTCAATCACCGTGTTATATGGTATATACTAAATGCTTTTTTTTCTCTGCAGCTTATATTACAATTAGAACAATAATTGTACGCGTCACAGTTCAGTCAGCAGTCAGAAATTGGCATTTGAATAATTAGGAGAATCAAAAGAACGCTTCATTCTCATAAACTCGCTTTCAAAGTTGTAGTTTGTAGTATATCACTTTGTCCAGCTCCGTTTTTTGTGTAACTTTTTTTTACAATTTTTACCACTTAGTACCACCAACCCGAGTGGTAAAAAATGACGAATATCGGTTTTTACCACTATGGTAAAAAACCACTGTTATTTACCCGAAACCCTGGTTGGCAGCGTACTTTCCCGAACCAGGCAAAGGATATACTTACTAAAATACTTAATATCAGAAGCCTGACGAAAACCGGTTAAGCAAACAGGCTGGAAGCTGGACTCTGGCATCTCGCCAGTCAGACTCTGAAAGACAGGTTGAGTTGCAGAATTCTGAATCGGTTTTTGACACTCATTAATCAGAGTGTCAAGCGGAGGATCAGCAGTTCGTTTACCTAAAAATTGCGCAAGGACCCTCCAAGTATCAATCTGTCATTTTGTCAACGAAACCTGCCAATGCCAATTAGGAGCTCTCGGCTTATCAGATCCCACGGTTCAGCCACTTTACGTCTGTTTGGAGACAATAATTAAGGTGCCGGGCGTCGTTTACTATTTGGCAAATAAAACAAAGATATAACCACTAGTATATCCATTATGCATATCAGTGCTAATGCTTGATAATGAAGACAAGTTTTTATTCCAAGCCGATTTAATCCTAGTTTTCCTTTCCATGTAGGAACTTTTGGAAACGGATGGAAGATACATTTTATTCGAGATACCTAAATTGTTCATGTACACACCTTTAAAGAATTATAAGATTTTCATTTTGGAAGCCTCGAGATTTCTAAATTAAAAATAGATATAAATTACTAACTAATAGGAAGGTACGGATGATATTTCATAGGCAGACATAATCAATTAAACTATTTTCAAATATAATCCGTACAATCTACGACTACTTTCTGTGATTATGATAATTGATCATATCCACGCGCATGAAAAAGACGTATATAAATAGACATGCGTAATTTAGTATCAACTTAATATTACATTGATACTGATCAGCAGTAGCACAAATTCTACTCTGTAAATATGATACTGCAAAGCACTGCACAATACAAAAATTAAGTTCGTAGGAAGGTTAAAGTTGGAATATTGTGTTGCAACCACATTCTGATTGATGGTAATGGTATGTAAGTTCATACGGGAAGATAACCAGAAATAATCAGCAAACTATGCAATTAACTTTTAAATCATGGTAAGTACTTAATGAATGTGGTCAAGACGCATGAAGTATTTCTTTAAAAATAATACAAACGCAGTTTACACAACAATGGGAGTAAGGAAAGACTGATCTTCCCTTAAAAATCTAGTTCGAAAAATTGAGCACCTTGTGCTGTTTTCATTAACAGGAGGGAGGTACACAGTTCCGATTACTTTATTGCTTGAGCTCAACATAATTGGCGGGGAATAGGCCGAACTTTCCTGTATAGAATATAGTATTCAATTTAACCTTGGTTGTAAGTACAGAACCCCATGTTAAGTATAGAGTAACACTTAAAAACTCACCATTGCAATCACCTCTCCACCATCCCTCGTCGATCTGTAAGAAGTATAAGAAAGAGTTTACTTTCAGTATAGCTAACAAAAAGGCATAGTTAACGCAGCAATCCAGCAGTAGATATCTCACCATTTCAATATTAGTGATGACATCACCCGGGTCGAATGAAATCTCATCTTCAGCCGCTAAAGACCAGTTTCAGTTAATTTAGCGTTTAGCAATTGGAGAGTGGATAATGAATAACACAGAATACACGCAAACTTCGGACTTACCAGCTTGATAGTCGAACATTGCCACAGCCGTCTGAACCCCATTATTGGCCCTTTGATAGCCGTTCCCGTTTGCAGGCCCATCTTCCCAATCCCCATCGTCAGCATGCTGATCATCATCGTCTTGTCGTGGAGGTAACTGGGTACGCATTTCGCTTGTCTTCCTTCGTTGGACTTCTTCAACAGCCAGCAGTTCTTGCTCCATTCGTTGTAGCTCCTTCATTGCGGCCTCAGCTTCGGCTTCATGCTTCCGAAAGGCCTCATCATCCAGAGCCTTTTGTCTCCTTTGCTCTTCCTCTTTTTGACGCTTTTGAACCTGCTCCATCTCTAACCGCTTAGCCTTTTCCTGTTGACACTTTCGAGTTTCTTCCAACTGTTTTTGCTCTTGACCTCGTCGCTCCTCCTCCTCGTGTTGCATCCGCTCCTGGACTCGGCGCTCCTCCTCCTCGTGTTGTATCCGCTCCTGGACTCGGCGCTCCTCCTCCTCGTGTTGCATCCGCTCCTGGACTCGGCGCTCCTCATCCTCGTGTTGCTTCCGCTCCCGATTTCTACGCTCCTCATCCTGATTTTGTTGGTTAACTCTTTGTTGTTCTTCATCCCGTAACTTTTGTTGCTGGACTCGACGGGCGTCTTCTTCCTCTCGTTGCCGTAAATCGTATTGCTGTTTTAGATTCTTATCCGCAAGCTCTCGCTCCTCAGAAAGACGCTGCAGTTCCTTCTCCTTCTCGATCTCAATCTGGTCTTGTTGCTCTCTCACCTCATTCTGCTGTTGGGTCTTCAGCAACATAGCTTCTGCTTCCTCTATCTCTTTTTGCTTTTGAGCCTCAGCAAACTTTTTCTGTTGCTCAAGTTCCTTAGCCTCAGTATCTTTTCTGCGTCTTCGTTCATCCTCTGCCCTTTGTTTGGCATCTTCTTCACTGGACTTTGCCATGGATTCAAACTTGGCACGAAGATCTGAAGCTTTCCGTTCTATCTTTGGTTTTTCCTTCTGATAAACAGAGCCAACCTTCTGTGACTCGTTTTCATCGAAGCCGTGGGCGGACTTATCAACACGGTCAGTTTCAAGGCCAAATTCTCCACCAAACCCCTAAAATAGTAAATGCGAATGCAAATGGTTCACTAGAATAGAAGCTATGTGCCAGAACCAGTTTCAATAAGTACACATATGGAAATAATGAAAATACCTTCTTGTACTCTGTTTGACTCTGATGTTTCTGTGGTTTTTCGTGATGATCCCAGCCCAGAGCGCTCTTGTCCTGCTTACGGCTCTCAACCCCGAATTTACCACCGAATCCTTTGGCATAATCTAATTACGCATACATAAATATGAGTACTACATAACATACGTATATGTACTTCCTTTAGCGATTTAGTAGTATTTGAAAATTGGTACGGAATTAAGAATAGTGCTTTACCTTTTTGTGATTCATGCTGTTGCAATTTGTCAACATTATCCCATCCTACTGCACTCTTATCTTGACGATCACTTTGAACACCATACTTTCCACCAAAACCAGTAGCGTAGTCCTTCTGAGACTCATGCTTTTCAACCTTTTCAACATGGTCCCATCCTACAGCGCTCTTATCTTGACGATCGCTTTGGACGCCAAACTTTCCCCCAAACCCACTCGCGTAATCCTTTTGCGAGGCATGTTTATCAACCTTCTCCACATGATCCCATCCGAGAGCACTCTGAATGAAACAGACACGACAATGAAAAAACAAATGTAAGCTCATCAGTACGTATGGCAAACAGGTACTTTTCACCTTTTCGATTCAATAAATTAGCTAGAATTAAAACGGAATAAACACAAACCTTGTCCACATGATCCTTCTGCACGCCATATTTTCCTCCGAACCCGGTACTGTAGTCCTTCTGGGACCCATGCTTTTGAAGTTCAGGGGTATAGTCATTACCAACTGCCGATTTATCCATTCTAAAAAATACACGAGGAGTTTAAGTTTAAAGTTCAGTGAACATTATTAACTTTTATCGTTTACTGTTTCCTACCTGTCTTTCTCGACCCCAAACTTCCCCCCATACCCAAATCCAGGATTTTGTTCGTCTCTAATTTTTTTCTTCGCAAGAGCGTCACTGGCTTCAATCTCTTCCCGGAGTTGTTGCATACTAGAAAGAAGCGAATAAATACTGTTAAAAGACTCGCCTTTTATATGAAACTGTTTTGAACATTGTTAGGGGATTTACTTTATAGCGCCGGTATTTCGGCCAGACCCTTCAACAGTTTTCGAACCCCAACGCTGTTCTTGTTCTGAGACATCATTTATGAAGTCTGGGTCTGTCTCCCAGTCATCTCCCTCATCGTTGACAGGCTTCGGCAAAACGGGCTGCTTCACACCTATAAGAATGAGAAAGGAAATTACGTCAGAAAGCTTATATAACGAGTTATTACATATTATCTCTGTAATAAAAATCCAAACTTTGAAACGAATGGCTATTTTAGACCGTACCTATGACCTACGAAACGTAAACGTAACTATGATGTAAGATATTGATATTGTGTCGTGTAGTTTGGTATTCATATTGATATTGCATATTGTGTATTGATATGCAAACAATTATGAATTAACAATAATCTGAGATACAGATATTGGCATACCTATTGTTGACTTCCACATCTTGTGTCTTGGATCTTTCTCTGGTTTACTTTCTAGGCTTCTACGATCGAAAATCACGCCTATACCTATGACCTAACAGACCTAACTGTACTTTCCAAGGTTCGAGTTGTTTGTTGTTGGAATTCGAATTGAGATTGAAGTTATTTTAGCACGATAAAAAGACAAGTTCAAGTTGAAAATGGAAATATACCATATACATCCAGTGAGAGGAATGATAAAGTATGACAACTCCCAACCCTAACTATCTCAAGTGCTAGTAAAGTAAACTTCTACAGAGCCGCTTTCACCTTTAATGACTCATAGCTTTATTTTGGACTTTTTTTTACTGTTTACTTTCCTCATTTAACCGGACGGACGTGAGGTATATGATACACAGAAGGGGGGATTGTGCACATTCAAATAGCAACTAACCAAAAAATCTCCCACTCACTCCAAACTAACGAGAAGGAAGAATAATGGAGGCTGAAACATATGTCACGTACAAAAGTCGAATGTACATTCCGTAAGTTCACGTAAATCAAGGCAAAAAGCCAGAAGCCACAGAACGCTGATAGAAATACTTCGGCTCGGCGCCTTTTTTGAATATCATCGGTGTCAAAATATTCATCATTATGAAAAACAAAGTTCAAGTTGTACACTTTAAAAAAAGTAACGATTCAGATTTTGTTCTTAGTTTTTAATTGAGAATATTGAGTTGCAGAATACTAAATTGGACGTGAACCCTGCGTTGAGGCAATGGTAATCGAGTTGAAGGGCTGGAGGTTTGTAACTTTCGTCGGCTGTTTCGTTGGAGCCTTTGGACTAGCACTCTACCCAATTATTATTCGCCCCATGCTCAACCCTGAACCATACAGTAAGTAAAGTAGGAGTAGGACAGAACGAACAAAGTGATTCATTATGGAGCCAGTTAAGCACTGCGAGTACTTTGTCCTTGGTATAAAATAAATCGTGTTCCAACCTACCTTATGATCTCCAAGTGCCCATAATGGTCACTCGGGGTCAACTTGAGTTAGCATCGGTTTCGGGTTCCCTGAAGTGTACTCAATCAAGCGCTCTGAATCTGCAGGAATTTGTATCTTGATCCCGAAAGGTCATGTGGTGACTGGTTATGCCGAAGAGGTCACCGAGGTATTTCCAGTAAACCTTGGTATGTGGCTATAAAGTATGTGGCATGTGGCACATTCAATCAAGCCTCTTAATCTTAATAATGTTGAACAACGCATTAATTGGCGAGAAATTCTGAAAACAACTGATGTTGTGATTCTTTTCACTTTTGCGATTCGTTTCACTGTTGTGATTCGCCCATTCCCAATTCCGTGTTACACGAAGGGCGAATCGCAAGAGCACGTCGGGGCACTTCTAATGTAGTTTTTTTTTTTGGCTGTCACATTTCTTATCACCAAAATCTTTTTTTATTACAGAGATAGCACAATCTAAAGCAAGGAATGGAATACAGCAAGAAAAGGTTCAGCCCGGAGGTGAGTCATTGTGTCCCATTTGCATTAACATTATTATATTTAACTTTATTAATTTTTACTTATAAACTGATTTGTTAATAAATACAAATTGTATTTTCCATTGAAGACATGAAAGTGTGGTCCGACCCCTTCGACCGGAAGAAAGCTGAAAATTAAACTCCCACTGCACCTGTTTCCCTCTCCTCCAAGTATAATCGAGTACTAACATATTGTTTAGGGTAAGTTACGTAAAAACTTAGAGATGCAGATGTTTTAGTCAAGCGTGAAGCCTCTTGTCAGTTAGATAGTCTACAATCCCATTTTAACATTCGAATGATGTGATGAAAGCTGGTTCCAGCAGGAAGATGGACCGTAATCCGCCAGTGTCACCGTCACCAGTCACATTAAGGATTTATTGTTACAATGAGGGCTAAATTAGTTCGTTTCTTTCAGTTTCAGTTTCCTTTAAATTGATTTTAAATGAAATAAATCTAAAGATACGTACTATCTACTACGCCTGTACTTTCTATTCTTGTTTCGCATTGCACTTCGGGTATCGGTAACACAGCTCAACCCTCTATGCTGTACGAACTGCCGTATTTCTATGTTATAGGTTTTTACTCGTAAAAGCTCAGTAAAAAACGTCCAATTAGTGGAGAATAATATAATACATACATATAATCACTCTGTTGTCCTTGTAAATATAATGCAGGGCCAGAATGCAGAATCATAGAGCTGTAGAGGCGGTGTACTCTGCAACGTACGTGGAGGACTTCCTGGACGCAATTGATAATCTACCTGACGAAATAGCCCGCCAAATTACTCTGACGAGGGAAAAGGATATTGAGTCTCAAAAATATGTTACTGAAGTCACTGCGTTAATCCCTCAATACTTGGACCTTTTAGAACGCAACGTTCCTGCTGAACAGGAACAAATAGACACACTGTATAAACGAATCCAGCTTATCTTGATGAACGTGCAGGCAATTGGCGATGATAAGATCAAAATTGTTCAAAAAATTCAAGATTATGCAGAAAATCGGACAAGACAGCTAGAGTTAGACAGGAAGACGCTGGAGCACTCAAATCGATCAGAGCATAGTGTTCAGGAAACAAATTCCGGGTCATCATCCTTAGTGGCGGCTCGAGAAATGTCAGCAAAGACCAATGACCAAGTGGGTGAAAGCAGGGGACTTAAAAGGGCCAGGCGGGCCCGCC
The DNA here is from genome assembly GCA_034696285.1 of Hypogastrura burkilli. Classification (NCBI taxonomy): domain Eukaryota; kingdom Metazoa; phylum Arthropoda; class Collembola; order Poduromorpha; family Hypogastruridae; genus Hypogastrura; species Hypogastrura burkilli. The sequence goes on along the minus strand of JAQFZY010000642.1, from coordinate 8,912 downwards.
TCGGACCTTCGATTCTTGGGTCTTCAGCGGCGAAAAGTAGTCCAAGTACTCAAGGGCGTGCAGTTGAGGAAAGACGCCCAGAGGTGTGCTCCGCCACCCATTCCGTATCATCATCTACAGTATCAAGCACTTCTGTCCAAGGAACACCCAACGTTACTCCAGCTCAGCCTCCAGCTTCTGCCGCTCCAGCAGCAACCAAACCGGCTCGGGCACCGGCTGCATCAACAACCAGCAGTGCCCCTGGTCGACGAGAGAACGAGGTTTCTACTTCAAGCACGGCCGCATCAGCTCCAATCCAGAAAAGGGCAACAACGGAGTCCGTCTCCTCTGCTCCGTCAACTTCTGAAACAGTGGAACGCAAAAGTGAGTCTACAACAACCACTCGTACTCCAAAAAAAACTCAGCAACAGCAGGAGAAGAAGCAGAAACTTGAGAAAAAGCAAGCAGCAGCTACTGCAACCAAGAAGCGGAAGTCTCGTCAAGTGGACGACTCGCCACCCATGAACCTTCAAGCAGACCCAGACGAACCTACCTACTGTCTCTGTGACCAAATCTCGTATGGAGACATGATTGGTTGTGATAATGACCTCTGCCCAATTGAGTGGTTTCACTTCTCCTGTGTCTCCCTTAGCATCAAACCAAAGGGGAAGTGGTACTGTCCCAAATGTCGGGGTGATCGTCCAAACATTATGAAGCCCAAGGCTATTTTTCTAAAGGAACTGGAAAAATACAACCGCGAAAAGGAAGAGAAGGCGTAATCTTCGCATTTTATAAGCTACCTATTCTACTTTAGGAAAAGTCTGAGAATAACGTGGAAACCGTACTCGGGGAGAAGTACACGTACCTATTTCCAAATTGAATTGACTCAACTATTGTCTTAATTAGTATTTCACTTATGTAGTATTCTCTAACGAAAAGTAGGTAAGGTTTAGCATACAAATGTATCAGAAAGTCAGAACAGTAACTTATGACATACTATTTATTTTATATGACATTATAATCGGATGTAAGGTTTAGCATACAAATGTATCAGAAAGTTAGAACAGTAACTTATGACTTATGACCTACTATTTATATGACATTATAATCGGAATTGATGACCCGTTACGTATTTACTACATATATGTACATTACATTATTTCACGTATTATATTTTACTTCCTGACTTTGTATTTAGTTTACCTTGTTTGGTATAATTTTGTGTTGCGTAAGTTTGGGTTCGCTTATGTATTTAGTTACCTAATACAAAGAATAAACTGTATTATGATGGTGTAGTACATACTGTAAGGCTGTTTCTTTCGACTCCAAATCCAAAGGTCTTATACATCCTATGTAGCTGTTCCGCAAATAAGCTCATCCTAAAATCATTAGACAGTTTGGTAATAGGAAACAGATTTGCCATTTTACTTGTATACTGTATTAAATCCACGTGAAAGAACTGAAGAGTTTTGGGGATGGTCGATGGTTATGAGAAAATCGTTTACTCATGATGTGCTTTCCTTAGTCAGAAATCTAGAGTGAGATGTTGGACCAGTTGTGATGATACGAAAAGGTATTGATTATTTCACGCTACTGGCTGGAACCGCTTTAGTCATCAACTCGTTTTAGGTACATATACTATGTACATAGACATACATAGACAGACTCCACGCACAAGAGTAGGAGTTCCGCAAAATAATACATGACCATCGTGAGTCGTGAGGCTGTGCTGCTGGAAGGTACTACTATGTAGTAGTGGAAGGATTGGCTCTCATCGTCTCATCACAGTGTGAGTCAGTTGGTTCGTGATCCTTGAGGAATGAGCGTAGGGAGTTCAGTATCGTTCTGTATCATTCCGAATTCGTGTAGTGTATAAAGTAACTATTACATTTTACCTTTTTTTATTTATATTACTTCAAAACTAGGGCAAAAATAATGTTATTATTACTCTGCGTAGGTATTACGCCTCTAGGTCAAAGTTTATCGTAGTTGGGAGCGAAGGACAAGATGCGGTAAGATGAGTAGCAAAAGAAAAGTGTACTCTCTACAACAGTTTAATACTAATCTCAATGTCCATGTTGATAGATACGAAGCACATGTTCGTATACAAAGTACAACTAGTCCAGTAGTCGCCAGAGTCCTACTCCTACATCGTAAGTCCAGGAGAATCTTATGAATTGTGAGTGAGGTGAGGGAGTACGTTGTATGGAATTTTTCAATGATTTTGACTCCTGGTCTTGGCTGCTGTGACGTGCACCTTAGTATAAACTAAATTATATTTTCTATTTAATTCACTTAAAATTAAGATAGCCTCGACGTACAGTAATTATCATATCATCAGTTTTCACATTTATTGTATTTTTATTGACTTGACCTCTAACCGTGAACTGTGATTCTGTGATTTTATTTACTTGCAGAATTGCACCGGTAATTTTTGACAAATCATTATGTCACTAAGGTCGAGTCTTCTGAGTCCAACCCGGACACAGCTTCAATTATTACTTGACGAAATTAAGTTTCAGCAGCAAAAAGAAGTACAGCAAGCCTTAATTCAAAGTAAGTAATTTTTCTTTTCAGTGGCGCATACTAATATCATTATTATATGTACTATGTATTTATGTATGTGTATGTGTACCTATTCTCGGGCAGTTGATAATTAATTAGTATAGTGTGTACCTGTCAATAAATTAGTATTTGTATTTTTATTACAGGCGATATTGCACATTTCATAAGTCGTGGGACAACCTACTGGACAGACGTTTTTGTTCGCCACTTCCTATTCCAAACTGATCGTTCAATTGACGCCGATGACCTTTTGTTTTTCATACGAAAGCGTCATGTTCGTGGGGTAACTTTACCGAAATTCCAAGTAAGCTAGAAGTCCCTCCATGTCCATGTGCCTCCAAAGGCTCAAATGTCATATTTTCATAATTCAATTTATTTTTTTAGACTGACGTTGAAGTATTCCGAAAGGACAGTAAAAAGTTACCAATTGGGGATCCAGAGATTGAATGGCAGGAAACTGTATTTTTGAACCTTTTGATTCATCAACTCGAGTACACGCTTACGCTCGCTATATGTACCAGAACTAGTCCAAAAGACTTACAAGTACTTAAGAGGCATTCCCAGGTACGTTATTTTGATAAATTCTCTTTAAAAGCTTGATGTGATTCGGAAAGTCTATTTTCATTTAATTGAGGGAGTTGAAATGAAAGTCACCTATTATTTATCACTTATTCTTTATTACTTCCCTTAGAAAGTGTATGCTTCTCCTAGTCGACGGCGAATGGACACCAAAGGAGACCTCGAGGAAATCACATATCCATTCCTATCTTTCATGGTTGACAACTTTGATGAAGTAAGTGTTTAGCTGGATAACTCACCTGAGCCTGATTGACGCTCATTTTCTTGATAACCGAGTCTTGGATGCTTCGAAATTGTCTTCTTCATTTTTCTCTAATTCCTCCAATTGATAACTGACGTAGTATTCTTCTCGTGTTCTTTCAGGTATACGTCGACATGTCTGTTAAGGACGGAGAGATGATTGTAGTTGAACTCTGTGCCTCAGATCGAGACCATGGGTTCCAAGCTGTCCTGTTCCTAGGATCCATTCGATATGATGCCTTAAAAGGAGTTTATGATGGCAGAGTAAGCCTGTCTTTTTTAATCAAATGTCATGCAATGAAGTAAGACGTATTAAGAGAGGATTTTTCCGTTCCGCATTCCGTAGTAGGCAGTAAAAGAACGAGGTCATATTACTTTCCCGTCTCCTAGCTTTCCACACATATCTTTGTCTCCTGCCGCTGGAGCGTAGGATCCCTATGCGCTGCTCTATAATGAAAAGATGGAAGGGAAAATCAGTATTGAGCCAGCACTCGCTTATTGTATAGTGCTGGAATTTTGAGGAAATGCGTTTCTCAATTCCTCATGCCTGTCACATTCGTTTTTAGGCGAGTCTCGGGAGCAAAGTTGCGCAAAAGATGACATTTGGCTTATTTTCGGGATCACATAGTCAACAGCGGGTTGAGTACGTGAGACTTAAAGGGCCGCATGGGAAGGGTCATGCCGAGGTTGCAGTCTCAAAGCCAAAAGGTAATATAGTTTTCCTTTATTCTAGTATTTCGACTTCAAAGCAATGCACGATGTGGTTATTATAATCCATCGATTTTATATAAAAGGTGCTGGCGTTGAAACGCCGACTTCAGAGCCCGGTTTTTGTATGACGGATGGGATTTGGGACTCGGATGCTGAGTCAGACACGGAAGACTTTATGTTCAAACATCATGTATGTTTCAAGTAACTTTAATTTACTCACTTAACTGCAATTCATATATTGTATTTTATGCCAAGCCCTATTTTCTAAGGCTCAAGGTTTACTCCGAATGTTGTGACAATTGCGTCCAGCTCGTAACGTATGCTCTATGTTGTGCTTTATATTTCGTATTCAATTCTCCTGTATTCATTGTGTAACCAAGCTAGACTATACAACTATAATCCTAAAACTAACACGGTTTGGCAAATGAGGTTTATGTAAACCACTTCGTTCGGCAAAAAAAAACTTTTAAAATTCAGGGAACTGCCTTGAAGTTTGAGTGTTTTTCAAATTCACTTATGTATTTATTCAGTTGATGGGTCCATTAGGTGGCTTGGAAGGCTGCTGAGTCAGCCGGTGCCTTCAAACATAGAGGAATCTCACCCTTTTAGCCTCCTTCAGATCTAATGAAATATTCATTCTCTCCCCTATTTTTGCCCTCATCCTCTTACAAAGACGAGATTCCTATGTTTGACTAGCCCAGAGCTTCTGAACTTTGTAATGCATTTAGGTTTAGGGTTTAGGCTGAGACTCATGAGCTTCATAATTTATTTTTGCAGAGGAGACTGAGTGATCCGAGCTCAACGCTGAACAACTACACGAAATCCGCTTGGAGGTCGATGAAGGGAGGAGATAGCAAGAAGACGAGGTCTCAGAACGAGGGCCTCGACTACTGTGGCCTTGCCGAGATAGAAGCTGGCGACGTTCGAGATGGTTCGTAAATTCCAAACTATTATTCAGCAGTCCTCTACTCATTTCATTAACTTTCCGCCCGCAAAATATGCTTATGCCTATACATACAATACTGTAGACGCAGTCGTGTGGTTTTTACAACATGTCTCCGACATAAATTTCAATTAGTAGTTCGCATTCTGCATCTACAATATCTTGACTTCTAGATTCACCAGATCCAAGCTTAAAGAAGCAAGTAGCTGTTCGTTTCGAGTTTACATCCTTCATTCTTATGATACTCACAAATGCATTCACACTGTACCATTTTATACCAATAAATGCGAATATTCGTAGTAGTTATACCGTGTTTACATAAGGACTTTGTGTAAATAGAGCCCAGTAGATTGCCTAACGTGTTGAATGTAATGTATTTATATATTAGTAGAGAAAACTTTGTGCAAAAGCAGGAGGTGAATGCTTCAACCTAAAAAATAACTTTAATTCTATTAGTACTGAAGGGATAATTCAATCCGGGGAAAATTGACTGGCGGATTAGAGCTCTTGTTACACAATCGGAAGCTCTACACAGGCAATTTATGATGATACAGTTAGATAAAGAGATACGCAGTACCAGTATCTCATCCTTTACGCTCGACTAGAGTTTCGTGATTTCTTGTTACAATAGCGAGCTTGATTAGCTTACGACCTTACGGTCTCCCAATCCTGGGCAGCGTTCCCGTTCCCAAAATCTCTTCTCATATGTAATACTGTAATAATTAATTTTCTCTCGGTTCCATGCTTTTGAATCTGTTGGGAATCGAGTTGGTTCGGTCCTATGGAGAAAATGATAGGAATGGGCTCAAGTTAATTTCATCCCCACTCATTCGTCAAGGTTAAGCTGCGTACCCATAGCAATCTGCTTCCAGACTACTACGTGCGGAATTCTGTGGGATTTTATCCGATATCCGACATGTGAAAGTCTGCTTTCTTTGCTTTCCCTTACACGAGCCTGGCTACTAGAGCCAGTTGCTATTTTATTACAGTTCGTGAGTAGATCCAATTTGCATGATGTTGATTCACTCTAGCGTTGGCGTAATAATATAATTGACACGTTTTAGTGCTTCTGCATAGCTAGATGCGTTGTTCGCGTTTAAGGATGCGGGAAAAGGGAGATTTCCCATGTTAGTGTCCTTCTCGGCTCTAGAATTTCGAAGGTACACTAGTACTAGGTGAAATCTGAATGTATGGACGCTTTACTTCATTTCTACTTCCATTGATATGCTATGCAGTGCCATTTTGTTCTCTTTGGTTGTTTAGAGCAAGGATAAGTAAGATAGTTACTTCCATAGTATGATTTAGTTATTCCAATCCATTTATTTTTTGTTTATTTTTGGTTGCAGACCGCAGAGGTGGTGCTGTATGGTGCTGTGGATGTTGTGGCTGTGAATGCATGAGTCTCTCGGACAGGCCCCCTGATCCTCCTCCAATTAATTACGAAGACTACGACAATTGTTACCCATCTGACCTTCCTGGCGGGGCCGAGAGATGCGCTCACACTTGTTGCTGTGTGCCCTATCCCTCCCTCCCAAGGTCCCAGTCCCTGGCCATGGAGAATATTCCCCTGAGTCCAATTAGTAAGATTCCACTCAGCCAGGGCAAGCCTGTTCCTGGGCCTAGAGCTGGAGGCCAGAGTAGGACCCTGGGTCGACCCAAGACCCGTCGTCATCCCCTCGTCCCCAGTAAAACTGTGGTTGTGCCGCCGAGGTCCTTCTCCCCTGATGACCCTTTCTCAGCATGTCAGCTCAAAAGAGCCTCCTCCATTGCTTGTCTCCAGGAGGCAAAGTCCATGTGCCGGGATAGACTTCTCCGAATCCTTCCTAATAAATTGACCACGACTGGGCTCCGAGTTTTCTATTTGTGTGATGCCAGAGCTTCTGAAAACAATAAGACTGGTATACCTCATTCACTTTGCCTTGCTCGCTCTATTTTCCGCTGAAAGGAGTTAGTCGCTGTTGACGGGGGTTAAATTTTTTTATATGGTTTACTTGGTTGCAGAATTAGACGACGGTGCGTACAATCCGTTGTGGACAATGAAGGGATTTACTCAGACGCTGTATATGATGCGGGAGACACGCCGTGCACAGTCAGTGCCGCTCAATGCTTTCCTTACTTACATTACGCTTCCCTGTGGTGAAATCATGAAAGGTAGAGAGTGTAGGCGCTTATTGAACTATTATGTCCACTACTTTCACGGTGCTCATATCCTTAATGGTTGTTAATCCTTTCAATTTCAGATATCATGGAAAATCGTGAAGAGCCCGTTTTGACGTTTTAACGATGCCAGAATGTCAATCGCACTAGTTTTTAAGCATCATCGCCGTCAGTCTGTGTTATATATACTTAAGGGATTCAACGAATCGTTTACGTGTCCATGAATGTTCTAGATAAAATAATTATCTGAATATACTGTTGCTTTCGTTTAGAAGTTGTTAGACGTTGTACAATGCACAGTCGTTTTTGTACTTGTGGTTGTGCTATACTGATGTACAAAAGTTGTGACTAAGAAGGCCATTTTGATTTACTTATTATTACCGTATTCATCAATGTTTTATTGGTGTAAACTACTCTTTATTACCAACTCGTTAATCTAGAGCAGGCGTACTTCTTTCTAACTTCAATTTTGTATTCATTTGTAAAATACGCTAAAGTATTTCCATATTTCGCATTTTGTAAAAGTGTTGTGTAAGGCGTCTCTTTCCAGCTTTACCTTGTCACGATTCTCTATAAGGACTGCATAAATAATATGCGATAGCACGGGCGATAGATACTCATACACTTGTAAACTATTTATTTGCAGTGTATCATAATCTATAGTCATGTCTCTCAAGTCTAAATTAGAATCAGTTCCTTGTATTTATTTTGTATAGTACACTTAAAGTATCCAAGTTACAAGGCGAAGGCGCGCGTTACTGCACTATGTAGATCTGTGTAATATCTAGTACCAGTACCTAGTAAAGACTTGTATGCTATTCATGAAGGCCACTGTATTCAAAATGTGAGCTTTGTTTCTTTTGCTCTTAACATGTGAACTCATAAGTTGAATAAAATGGTGCCTCGTCTTCACTGTCATTTCCGTGACGTGACGCTGTTCATTTTCTGCTTCTGCAAAAAGAATTTCCGTGTTTTGCGCAAATTATTTGGATACAGCTAGCAGCACAAACACTTTTTGGGTCCCAGAATCTGGCAAGATCGAGTCATCTAGTGCTGAGCAGTGCTAACTGTGGACATCGGTGCCAAGAATTGAGTTCCCCCCGTGTATTATGAAAATTATATTCCGGGGCGGTGGTAGCCAGTCCGATTTCTTTTATCCACTACGCTAACTGTTCGGCGCTGCTGCTGTATGTACAACAGCAGGAAACGTTAGTGAAAATAACCAGAGTACGAGTCTGGATCTGGAGAAAGGTGAAAGCCAGGCTCAAGTATTTTTCGGCGGCGTCGTCCGTATGCGTTTGCAAATGCTGTATTTTATCATTCCTGATGTTATTGCCGAATTAGTAATTAAAAACACTGTTCTAGAAGTGTTCTTGGAATTCGTGCAGGATTTTAAAGGTGGTTTAATTGTTTCTGCCGAAATGTGATTGGAGTGGTTCCAACTTTCAGCAGAATAGGCTCCTATCCTCCTACTACGCCCAGCTAACAAAGATATATAGAATCTATATAGCTTCTACATAACCCGCGCGCTATGTCTATACTGAATCTACATAGATTTATATCTATGCTACACCGTATCTATGTAGATGCGACCACGAATTGTCTCACTTTTCTAACCGAATTCTTGGTAGAATTCGAGCTGATTTCTACATTCGTTTCTTGTAGAATTCTGTGCCGTGCTATATATGAATCTATCCGAATTCAGGCAGAATTCCTAAGCGTATTCGGTGCACTTTTA
>JAQFZY010000641.1:0-23645 GCA_034696285.1 Hypogastrura burkilli | reverse complement strand
ACGGCTCTGTAATAATGACTGGAAGTAAGAATATGACGTCGGTTAAACCCCCGTTCGTAGAACGGGCTTCTTGCTAGTAATTTTATAATAGTTAGATAAGGAATATCCTACTCCCCTGCCCTGGCGTACCTGAAAATCCAAAATGACGTTATGATCAATTTCGTTGGTTTCCGAATTTCGATGAAAGAGCATATTGTTCGTCCAAGCGTCCCCGTGATTGATAACGTTAAAGATATGGGATCCATCTCTCCAATCAATAACTTTGCATACTTCTTCGAAGATAAGTTTGTAGTTATACTTGGACAGGACGTCAAGTGTGAATTCTTTCCCTTCAATGTCTCCTGCCTATGGGTGTGAGTACGAACGCAGAACGCATTTGAATTATTCTACAGGAATTGTAAGTATTTCGAGGGTTCGTACTTAATTGTAAGCTGTTTATTCACGGATTATACCTTATTCAGGATTTCCTTGCAGTTTTGAATTGTGGTCTCAAAGAATAATTTAGCAAATGCTTCCCTTGCAGGCCCGTTCACACGAAGTATGCTTTCTTCCAGACATGGATACTTTGCTACTAGGACGCTTTCCCCTAGCTCCTCCTTCATAGCATACGACACCGCATGAAACCGTGCAAGATTCCGCAACACCATTCTAAAGGTGTTAGAAACTATCATTTACATATTGACCTTTCATGCAGGTTGTTTTGAAAATTGGACAGTATCTACAGTATGCATATGTTACACCCCAACCCCGAAAACGGCCTGTGGGCGTTGAAACCAGCCACAAACCAAAATGACGCCTTTTCGAAATTCGAATAGTAACCTTACCTAACTTAACTTAACCCAACTTAACCTAAGCTAATCTAACCTAACCTAACGTGATAGTATCCTTATAATTAGGTTAGGTTAGGTTACCTCGAAGCTTTCGAAAAATGGTCGGTTGTGAAAAAAGAGCCCATAACTAGTTGTGGCTATTTCGGGGTTGGGGTGTAGCATATATATAGACTGACTGGTCAGGTCAGTTTGGGACCACGAATTCATTCAATGCAGAATCTCATACTGAAATCCACCATTTTAGTTCTTGCTTATGTTTGCTCTAATCGAGAAGTTTGACTTCTGTGCAATGTTACAATTTATTTTACAACAAGATGACTCATAATTACTTAAAAGTTGTAAATAAAACCGCTTGTTCCCACTCGGTTTTCTGCCATATTTAATTGCGACTTGCGAGTGTTTCGAAATATTTTTGCATCTTATTGTAAAATAAATTAGTAGAATTGGACTTTCAGTCTCAGTATGCATACAACACTGCCCGATTTCCTACAGTCTGCAGCATATAAATAGATTCTAGACCAAAACAGACAGCTCTCACTTGGCCGTTTCTAAATCCATCTTTTCCAGTTTTGATAGAAGGACGTAGCCTTTCTTTGCAAGGTTCTCCATAACGATCCGTCTGTTATCGGCATAGTAGCATTTCGGGAGGTAATCGAACTCCGACCTTTCTGTCCTACGTGAATTGTATTTACATAGTGATTAGTGATGTTGATATTTACATACTGGAAGTTGGTATAACTTTTAACATTGTTTACTAACTTAGTCCTTTTAGCGAAGAAGTCCTGCATATCCTTGATAACGTAATTGAAGATGCCCGCCTCCTTGGTGAAGGCATTCATTTCCTTGAGCAGAGCCACATGCTCCGGATTTCGGGTTGGTGCTTTCTTAGTGAAGAGATCCAGCACCTTCCCACTCTCCAACCTTATTGAAACGTATTCACAAATGCTGGCAAAGTGCTCTCCGTTTAGCTCATGCGCACCTCGAATTTGAATGAAATCAATAGTATCCTCTACGCCGTTACTTTTTAGAACTTGTTCGTAAAATCCCAGTGTGGCTTGATCTACACCGGCGCTCATGTTAGTATAATTGTTTAGGTACTGATTAGTCCTGGATTATTTGATGAACGAAAATCTTGCCTTGGTAAAATATTTAGAATTCTCACCATATGAATTTTTTACTGTATTCCTGATCGTGATATACCATTCAGACATTGCAAACTGAAACACACCAAGTGTCGGCCTGACTCTGTTGCGGTGACTGACTTGGGTAAACATCATCATAATAGAGAAGGCTGTAAAACACTTGGACGACTTCGATTTACGTATTTATATGTATAAGCAAACAGTAATTCAGGCCTGAGCTTAAACCGTTATGGGTAATATAATTGGGAACCTAAAGAAAAGACATACAGTAAAGTAATAAAATTATGTTTAATCCAATCCTGCAGCTATCTGCCCGCTGAAATGTTAACTGTTAAACACGTAATATTTCAGCTGGTTATTGAAATATTAATTAATGTTGAAAAATAAATTTTTATTAAAAATAAAATAACATTTTGGACTTATTCTTAACCTAAATAAGTATTTAATGTCCTGCATTTTTAATGCCAATAGAACAGCTTTTCGGGGCACTCAATGTTTCTGTATTCAAACCTAACCTTAGCTAATATACTCTATACTTTAATAACAGCAAGTTTAACGAATGGCTTATGCAAAGATAGCCTTAAATAAGATGAATTAACGATTTTTAATTGCCGTGTAAAAAGTAATATGCATACATACATACTTACACCATTACGAAATAATTCCTCCTCCACTCTTAAACAGTGATATTATTATTATGAGAATTAATTGAATAAAACACGTTACTTACGTACTATTTAAATATAAGTATGTACCACGTGATGCTTGGTAACGCTAGCATAGCTGTTGCGTCCCAATCATTACTTCTACATATACTTATGTATAAGGGGAAATATATAACCTTCTGATGCATAGCGTTAAGCGTTTCACAAGCTTCTGGAATACATAACGATACGAAACAGCGGTCAGGCGTTTAGCTTTGGTTCATTTTTATTAACTACTACTGCGGAGCGGACGAGAAACCAGCTGAGCTGAGACTGAGGATCAGATTGACCAACCGCGATAAAAAATTGAAATTGTGATCTGAATTTGGTAAGTATTTTTGTCCAGTTTTCTTTCATATTTTTCCTGCAAAAGATTAACATATCACTGAATAAGAGCAAGCATTTTGGAAGCTTGAATACAGTTTCCTGAGAATGGAGAGCGACTCCGAACCCGAGGACCTGGAAGGCCGACGACAGCGCTACGAAGAGCTTCCAGTCTCCCTCCAAACTGGGCAGATGCCACCTGGCCGGATCGACCTACGCAGACTTTCGGGGCGCTTCACACGACGGAATGCAAGGAGAGAGCGGAGTGGAGAGCGGCCTCTGGGACAAGCCCTAATGACAGTGCCACAAGCCGGTCCCAGCCACAAGTCAAAACCCCCAAAGCCATCCGAGCCATCGACTTCCAGGCAAAAACCCCCGAATCGACCCAAGCCGTCATCCTCCAAGCCGAAACCCCCGAATCGACCCCCACCACCAAGCCCCAAGCCAAGACCCCCGAGTCCATACGCACCAATCCCAATGAAGCTGCCTGCAGTCATGACCCTTGCCGCCCTTGGCACGCTCCTCCACCGCGGGACCACTGAGAGCAGGTACTACATTGACCCGGAGGCTCAGATCCTGTCAGGCTCAGCCCTCCGGATGGGGATCGTGTCGGGGAGGTACCTGGCTGGGCTGAATGTTGACATGGGGCCTGGGGCCCTGTCCCCGCCCTCGGCCCAGGAACCCGCCGAGGACCCCTTCGCCTACGTGGCCGAAGAGACGGCCAAGATGCAGAAGCAGATAGAAGAGGCAACCTTTGACCGGGTCGACAGTGAGGTGGAGGAACTCAGGCAGTTCATGGCGGAGTTACAGGACTACAAACTAAATAAGGAAAAGTATGACCGGAGGGACAAGAAGGGTGACGATGACAAGGGCTCCATGGGGCAGCTTACCGACAAAATACGATGGTAACATGGTCAAGCCTTATGTTACTAAGGGAAACGCAATTGCCAATTTACTATTTGAGATACATGGAGTGGGAATGGAAGTTTACAGGCACATTCACGGAATTGGAAATTAAAATAAATGATTCTATGTACTTATGCTACAAGGTTAACTTTTATGCATAAATACTGACCCTTTTTGGCAGCAAATTCTTTTCTGCCTCAATATTTTTTTTTTTACTTTTTTTTAATAATTACACTTTTTCAACTACGATTTCATGTAGCAACTACTATAAACTCAAAGGGGAGCATGTAAACGAGGTATTGTAATTTGTATTGTTTGTAAATGTATTTAGAAATAAGTTCACAATTTCCATGATTGTATTGTTGAACGTAGAAATTATGGCATTATACATTAAATTCTATTTTGTGAGTAATTCGGGTCACTGGTACAATGCAGTTCTGATTTATTTTAGATATCGATATACCTTACGCTTTAAATGTTAAAAATATTTAGAACCGATGAGACCATTGAGGAAGCCAGGCAATTCCATCTGAAGTTCGATGTATTGTATACTAAACTACCTGATTTTGTTTAGTATTATCATATCATTATAGATCACTCATATAATTATCTTCAATGTGTCTTCTAATAATCATAACATGTATACAGAAACAGGCTTGACAGCTAGATCAATATTTATGTTTATCCCTAGGGTTAGTTCAATATATACTTACATATGCCCGAACAGTAATAATAATATTTTATACTTTATTTATTTATTCACCAGAAAAATGCACTTAAGTTACAATCTAGGTTAGAGTTAGAGAGGACACTTTTACATAAGTTAAAATTCGAATAACACATAAATAAACTGCAGTAGCTACCTACTGGTCTCATTAGTTAGGTTAGTTGTTTCATTTATTATACGCTCTTTATACCCATCTCACGTACTTACGGTAACCGTGTCTAGCCGCCGGCTGAAATACATTAATGCAAATACATAGGATACTTGTTTGCTACTTTTAAATAAATAGTTGATACTGCCCATAATAGTAATACCTTTATAGGAAAAGAAGATAGTCTACTTAGAATAATTTACATTCAACCAAATTAAGTCTCATTCTATCGACGCTCATAGTACAATTCCCTCCAATTTCTCCGTACACACACGTACCATACACATATTAATTTTTTCAAATACATCTAAATAGGTAATAATAATCCTCTATCACAGTTCATTTACATCAGTGTTTTGAATAATGGAGGTGATATAATGACATTAGCCGTTTACCTATGCTAATCAAATATTAAATATATACGATATAGAATAAGTTCAAGCTCATCATTTAAAACATTTCCTTTGCTGCTTGTCATTGTCGAGTTTTCAACGAAGCTGAAAGGTCCTCATTTTTACACATTTAACTTACTCCTGGAAGGAATTTAAGGGCAAGCCCCCGTACTTTTTCTCGTTCCAATTTTATTAATTTTAACTAAGTTTACTAAGCCCTTCTACATTTCAATTTTCAATACTGGACGGAGTATAAACGTAATAATGGATTTTGAGGAGCGAAAACCAAAAGATCCGAATTATTCGGTGAAGAGCGCCTCGGTCCTCAGTCAGCTCTTTTTCTGCTGGACGCTGCCGCTACTGAAGAAAGGAGCCTCAGCCGCTCATATATTGAACACTGATGACCTCCAGTCAGTTGTAGAGGCTGAAAGGTCAGATGTAGTTGGTGACTCTTTGGAAAGGTAATTAATACTAAAAATGAAAGGCGATGCTTTTATTTTGTTGGAGATTTTGTACTCATCTACTGTTTCAACAGCTGGGAAAGTTTAATTCAGTCAATGCAAAATGTCATATTTGAATCCATTATGTTATCGTTCTAATATGGATCAAAAACAGGAATTTGATGTTCTGTCCAATGGTGCGATTCATCTTAAAGTGGGTATCGTAGAAAATACGTAAACAAAAAAAATACGGTTGCCATTTAAAGTACAACAATTAATACGATATCTCTCACCAATTTAAACAGATTTCCTCACCAGTTAAATCCTATTACTCACAAATCTTTTCCACCTTAGTTTAAACAAAATATGATTTATTTTAGAATAATTAACGGAATTAAAACGCTAGAATTCGAAATATTTCAAGACTCTGGCGAGGAAATCTGATTGAAGTGGTGAGAGATTTCGAATTACTTGTTGATGATTTAAATATTCTTCAAAAAATACATGTATTTTGCCACCATGTATTATTACATATTTGATTTATTTAAATACATGGGGCCTTTTCGCTCGTAATTATTATCATATGTAAAGCTGTGTACTATTTATGGCAAACCTCAAAGACTTGGCTTGGGTTTGCAACTCATCCTTGGAAAAATTACTATTTGGAACTACTTTTTGCTGCTCACAGTGCCTGGGCAGCAGAATGCAGAAACGCAGCAAAAGCAGGACAGGGTCCAAGGTTTTTCAGGGCCTTGAGTTCTATTTTTGGATTCAAATACATGTTACTGGCTTCCCTGATGACTGTGGACGAGCTTGTTCTTCGGTGACATTTTTACTTCTAAATAAATCATGCAAATAAGTTCATTGAGCTTAGCAGCAATATACTGTAACAAAATATTGACTTGTTTTCCCAATATTCTATAGCGTACTCCAAACACTTTGCCTGAAATGGCTCGTCGAGTCCTTTACAAATGGGAGCCCAGTCGAGAGCCGGTACTTGTACGCGGGATTCGTTTGCCTCACGGCCCTCCTTCACGGTCTTGTGATTCATCCAACTTATTTTGGATGTTCCCGAATCGGAATGAAGTGTCGCGTGGGAGCATCGTCTCTCCTTTATAGAAAGGTAGGCGGGAACTTTGAACTCGGCGATCAGTACAATTACAATTTGGTTTGTATTTGTGTTTCTATACAAATTATTTATTACTTATATATGGATTGTGCAGTGCCTAAAGCTTAGGCTCGGAACAGTAAATGACTCCACGGTGGGCCAGGCCGTGAACTTACTTTCCAATGACTTGGCTCGATTTGATTGGAACCTCTACAATATTCCCTACTTAATCATCGGACCTGTTCAGTTCACTATTCTGACGTGGATGCTTTGGGAAGAACTGGAGGTGTCCACGATGGCCGGTATTGGGTTCCTCGTCTTGTTCCTGCCCCTACAATGTATGACAATTTAAAATTCATTCATGTCGCATGTCGTTCGCAAAATCAGCAACATTTTTCCATAATTTCTTTCCGGCACGAAAACTACATACCTTTCTTAAAGCTATGTATTTATAATTTGGATCCGCAGATTTCGTTGGATCCAGTTCAAGAAAGTATCGGAGTGGACTTGCAAAGCAGACGGATTCTAGGGCTAGCCTCCTGAACCAAGTAATTGAAGCCATCCGCGTAATCAAAATGTACGCTTGGGAGAAACCCTTCTCAGCGAAAATTCAACAATTACGAGCGTAATAACAAATCAAGTTATTAACTTGTCAAGTTGTCAACTAAGAGCTTGGTTTATTACAAAAACCTACCTACTTCTTCAATTAGGGACGAGACATCAACGCTTTGGAAATCGAAAAAAGTTCGGGCCATCTCTGCAGCCTTTAACCATCCCGTTCCCAAAATCACCACTTGCTTATCACTGGTCACGTTCTACCTAAGCGGAAGCGTTCTGACCAGCTCCAAAGTATTTTTTGTCGTGTCCGTTTTCAACGTTCTCCGGCAGACGATTGGTGTTTATATTCCACAGGCTGCAGCAGAGATTGGGGAGTTGATTGCAGTCATGAAGCGTGTAGAGGTAAGGTACACGAGTTATTAATACGTTTGCGAAAAAACATTTTTTAAGTCATTTATAAAATAGACGTTCCTCGTCCTCGATGAAAAAGAAGAAGTCCAAGAATCAAACAGCACGGTTGAGCCAGAAGACGGCTGTCACCGGCGTGACCCAGAGATTGGTTTGGCTGATGCTACTGCGAGGTAAGGGACTATAATTTCCTGAAACTAAGATAACGGGCTATATGCATACGTTTTTGTTTAAAGTATAGATTTGTGTTATAAGTGGATTGAATCAATCTTGAATAATGTTATACTTATATTGAATTTTTTTTTTACTAACTCGATTTTGAATAATATTAATAGCTTGAAAGTTCATAATTCATTTTTGATGACGAAAATGTACGAAAACCGCTAAAAGGACCAATTTTAATATAGGTGCCACTGGTTAGAAGTTGTGGTAGCTATAATGTTAAATTGTATTGATTTAATTAAAGATGGAACCCAGACACACCGTGCCTGGAGAATATTAACCTGAAACTTAAGGGTAACCAACTCCTCATTGTAATTGGAGGAGTTGGTTCAGGAAAGGTTAGTGCTTTGGTATTTGCCCTAAATAATAATTGTTTGTTCCGGGATCATTTGTACTATTTCCATTACAGAGTACCCTACTCCACACACTAATGAAGGAGCTGCCACTGACAGAAGGCACCTGTGAAACGCAGGGAAAGATCTCCTACGCCTCCCAAGTTCCATGGATATTCTCTGGAACAATCAAGCAGAACATTCTCCTTGGCCTGCCTTTTGAAGAAGAGAAGTTCCGGAAAATACTTTATGCTTGCGGACTAGAGGAGGACTGCAAGCAGTTTCCAGATGGGATCTTGACCCAAGTTGGTGACCGGGGAAACTCCCTGAGTGGAGGCCAGAAGGCACGGGTCAGTTTTGCCCGCTCACTCTACCAGTCCGGCCAAATCATGCTCTTCGATGACATCCTAAGTGCCCTTGACCCTCGAGTAGGCCGGCATGTCTTTCGGGAAGCCATTTTGGAGTATCTGGGCTCAAGCTTAAGGGTCCTTGCCACACATCAAGTTCAATTTTTACCCTTTGCTGATCATATCCTCCTCCTAGAAAGGGTAAAGTTTTTAAAATGTATGCTGCAAGTTTTTGACCCATTTAAGTTACTTACCTATAATCGTGTTTCATTTCAGGGTATGGTACGGTTCCAGGGAACGTACGCAGAGTTTCTCACGTCCGGAATTGAGCTTACGAACATGAAGGAGGAAGTTGGAATGGAGGATGAGAAGGATAGCTTATCTCTGCGAATGGACCCAGACCCACAACCTGTAAACCTTCATGACGCTATAAAGCTAGATTCAAAGTCCATACTGGAGTCTAATCGAAAGCGGACAAGGAAATATAAAGAGGTATGGACTCACATAATAATCATACACTTTATGGTTGTCCTAATAAATCGGATAAGTAAACATTGTACTGTGTGCTAGTGCATGCTGTAGAATCCTTAGGAAACTGGAGAGTATGGATACTGACTAGCCTGTTTGGGTAATCTCGAATCAATTCATAAATGAAATAATATGAAAAAAATTGGTTTGCTCTAATGCAGTTAATCTAAGCAACTTTTTATACTTTTTCCGATGTTGGAGTTTATTTTAAAATTTGATGCATAATAACTACTTTGAAATTATTTAATTACAATATTAGAAACATGCAAGGTATACTAATTTTGATCTTTAAGCATTACATTGCATTTTTTATTGGAAAATAATTCTAGTCAACAATTTTTGCTGGGAGTAAAATAATTGGTTCCAGCATGAAATTATGCGTTGGTTGAATTCGACCTCTTAATCTAACTGACGAATCACTATCGTGCGTACGCGTACTGTCCAATTTCCCAAACAGTCTACACTGGACCTACCTATGTACATATTTACACATTGTTTGTAGGACACTGAAAACGTTCAGGAGCCGCAGGTCGTAGGGTCCATCTATTGGGAATACTACCGTTCTGGAAACTCAAAAGTTGCTCTCTTCTTCTTTTTCAATCTCTTCATCTTCTCGCAGCTCCTTTACGCTCTGGTCGAAGTTTGGCTTGCAGATTGGTGAGAATTATAATATTGGTACAAAATCCTAGTTAGTTTGTTCGGCTTTTACATTTCTTGATCAATTCATTCGCACAGGACGGTATCGGTGGAGCGAGGTCATTTACAACTACTTCAGCCTCAGAATCAATCCGGCACCAATTTCCAGTACACGCTTACAGATTACGAAGACATGTCAACTGTACTCCCAAGAGACGTTTATCTCTGGGGATATATTGGGTTGACAACGGGAATCATTCTTCTCACGTTAGTCCGAACAATTTGGTTTTACCGGGCCAGTCTCAACGTGAGTCAAGGAATTCATGACAAGATGTTCTCAAGCCTTATGCGGGCCCCAACGGAGTTCTTTGATAAAAATCCTTCCGGTAAGTTAAGTCAGTATACAATTTAAGGCACAATACATTAAATATTGAATGCACAATTTGCAGGGCGAATCATGAACCGGTTTACGAAGGATTTAGGCACGATTGATGAGCTCCTCCCTGACGCGCTATACAATACCGTGTCGAACTTTTTCATGTTCCTGGGGATTTTGATCGTGGTTGTTGCTTCAAATTACTGGCTCGCCATTCCAGCCTTTCTCTTTGTGGTCTCATTATGGGCCCTACGGAAGTTCTACCTTAAAAGTTCCCGGGAATTGAAGCGTATTGAAGCGACTGGTAAGAGCAACCGTTTTTTAGTGCAGCGAATTTATTCTACGTATAAGTTCTACATATAACCGTTGAATATTTGTGTCTTCTAGAAAAAAGTCCGGTATACACACATTTATCCGGTTCATTTCATGGACTGGCTACAATTCGTGTTTCAAGATGTGAAGCGATCCTGACTCACCAGTTTGATGGCTTACAGGTGCAAAAAGCATACTTACTAATTTTCATTTGGAATTAGCATGACCGACGTTGACCATTTACTTGCTCAACAGGACAATCATTCAGCTGCATGGTTTGCTTACATTTCGACCTCACGATGGTTTGGGCTTTGGCTGGAAATTACTTCCGTTTTATTCCTCACCCTCGTCACGATTCTCCTTCTATCGATTTCAAGCGGTACACATTTTAAATTTTTGATGTGTATCTGCATACAGTATGATCTAAAATTAATTTTAAAATTCACGTCCCTACTTTTAGGTTCAGAGGGCGGAGCTTGGGTCGGACTTGCCATCTCTTCCATGCTCGGACTCACAATATCTTTCCAGTATGGCATGCGTCAATCAGCTGAAGCTGATAACATGATGATCTCTGTGGAGCGGGCGTTAGAATATGCACAGTTGACTCCGGAAGCCCCGCTGGAATCTCCTCCAGGTTTTACATTTAAAATAATTTAACTGAAACAAAATAGAAGTTTATATAAATATTTTAGCTGATCACATTTACTACAGAATACCGCCCATCTGAAGAATGGCCTTTCCATGGAACAATAGAGTTCAAGAACGTGAGCCTGGCCTACGGGGACTCTGCTGAGCGAGTCCTCAACAACCTTTCCTTTGAAGTTCTGAGCGGAGAGCGGATTGGGATTGTTGGCCGAACTGGTGCTGGGAAGAGCTCTATGGCGGCTGCACTCTTTCGAATGACTGAGCCCAGCGGTTTCATTTTAATAGATGGGATAGACATCACGACGTTGGGGCTCCATGACCTGAGACCTCGGATCTCCATCATTCCGCAGGACCCCCAGCTATTTAGTGGCACGATTCGATACAACTTGGATCCCTTCTCAGAATTCTCAGATCTCGATATTTGGAGAGCATTGCGTGCTGTAAGTCAGAACTCTTGGTTTCAGAATGCTTACCGGATTTGATTCTGAATGGAATTGCGTAGGTCGAGTTAACCGATAAAGTATCAACACTCGATAATATCGTTGTTGAGGGCGGTGGGAACTTCTCTGTTGGAGAGCGACAACTTTTATGTCTGGGAAGAACCATGTTGAGGAAGAACAAGATACTGATTCTAGATGAAATGACGGCAAATATTGATACCAGGTATATGCGAAGTTGACCAGTATTAAAACCAGTTAAATTCTAAAACCTTCACCTATTGTTTATTGTAGGACCGAAACATTAATTCAAAAGACAATTGAAGAGAACTTCCAGGGCTGCACTGTCCTCACCATTGCCCATCGACTATCCACGATCATGAATTGCGATCGGATTCTGGTTCTCTCACATGGTAGACTCGTGGTAAGTCTAAATCTCACTTCAGTGCTTTCCTGTACAGATCTTAATGTTCCAGGCTTGCTTGTCGTTTTTTCTTCTTTATATCAAAGCTAGTAATAACAGTAAATATGGCCTGTTAATTGGATTTCAGGAATTTGATTCACCAAATACACTTCTTGCAAATCCGACGAGTGCCTTCAAAGCGATGGTTCCACCTCCAAATCAGGACCATGGCCTTTTACCGTAAAACAAATATGTAGTAGTTCTTAAGTCCTGCAGTAGAAAAACGATGCTTGTATAGTAATTATAAGTTAAAATAATTGTTGTAGAGATGTAATATGTAGTTTACTAGCTGTAACTTTTAAAAAATGCAACAAAAGCCTGTATTGTATAATACTAAAATTATCACTGTAGCAACTAAATTGTCGTATTTATTTTGTTAATTTTTAATATGTAACATATGTGTAATGTGTGTACCTATACTAGTTTTTTTTTTAATTTTTACTGTCCAGTGATATCCGACTAAATTGTAATCTTTGTAATAAATGAATTCGCGCGTCAATTAAATAAATCGATTTCATTTTACTACTGCTCTGCCTAATGCTCCTTTACGAATATTACGCACAATAAAATAAAATATAGAAGTACATTCGTGGCGCCATTAAATAAGTTAACTTAGCACCTACGTTTTATTTGGATATTTAACTCCATAAATTCGCCACTTCACTGAGTTTTGTTTTGCTAGAAATATAAGCGGGTACGGAGAACCGACGGGGAAAGTTAGGACATTTTCCGCCAAAGAAAGAAGTGGGAATTTATAAAGCATAATATTGATCCGGAACCGGAGCAGCGCCAATATACTGTTCCACCTCAAACTTAGTAGTCGTAATACCGTTCCCACAGTTAATCATTATACAACGCAAGGATCTCGAGCTTTATTTCTTACGCTGGAAAATTGAAGGATCAGCCCTAAGAACAATGAATATTTCCCCCTGTAAATTGCGGTTATTATGTAAATTAGTAACCTAATTTTGATAATTAGTATGATAACGGTGGCATTTAATAGTGTTTTCGTTTCCCCACTATTATTGTGTAATAAACACTAAGTTTACATTACATATGACATAACTGGAACAGGGATGACCGGCTGACCCTGATAGATTTTCCCCGGGTCACCACTCGACCTATTACTGCCTGGAATTCCACATCAGGGTCGTAGTTACTTTCGGAGTCTGACTCAGGCTGGCCAAAACCACAACCCAAGTTAGAACTAGAAGAGCTGGCGGGCTTACAGATTATTGATTTTTTACTCAAGGTCAAGGGTAAATAACAAATAGTAGTTCGAGTTCAAAGTAAACATGAATTTATAAATTATTCCAATTGCTGACAATTAATGTGCGTAGCTCGGTTGTTAATTTTCGAATATAAAGTTACTGCTGTTACTGAAGTTTTTCCCAGCAAATTATTTACAAATTTGTAATTGTACTACGAATCATAAATTGAGCTAACTTAAATCCATCCGCTCACCAAAGCCAGAACCCCAACAGGCAAAAGACGGGCATTTTTCATGATAAGGCCCTAAGTTAGTCATTTGTGTGGCTGCGTCGAACGTTTGCCAAATACTAAATTTGCTTGCAATTAAATTATTCCTACGACAAAACTTAATTTAAATTATCCTATATTTTATTGCCCGTACCTGCGCCGTTGGTTGTTGGCGTTGACGAACTAATGAACTTTATTCGCGCAACGAGCTTTCATAGATTTATTTTCCCCGAAATATACCTAGGCTTAATATCGACAGTTCCGACCAACCAGCACCAGCAGGGAGTACGGGTTCGAGCAGCACTTAATTTTATATACAAACATAACTGAGTAAACGATAGCGTATACATAGTATTAGGATTAGGTGCTCGAATTTGTATAACATTACAAGGTTCTGTTTTTGTTTATTTTAGAAATGTTATTCTGCTATCTGTAACCCGCATTTGAGTAGTACTGTACCTACTACATACGACGTATCAAATTACTCAATATTATTATTTGATTCAAATCCCGATTTTTCGCTTTCGTGTTTCGGTTTGAAGTTACCCATCTTCAGCATTCACTCAGCCTACCATGATCCTATGTTAGTAAATATTTTCAATTATTTTATTTCCGTGTGCTGTGCTCCTAACGCATTTCTAACAAAGTCTTGAACAGGAATCCATTTCAAATTAAGATATCTGAAGTTAAAATAGACTTTTTTTTGTCGTTTTATGTGGCAATGCTAGTACCAACAATGCTTGCATAATTTGTGAAGTAAAACTGTTTGTTCCGTGTTTCACTGATCTTAACTATGTATAATACCTTGAGGCGTATCTGATAATAGTGTGTAAAGGCTTGCCTGAGTCGATTGAAGCTTACCTATCTCAAGCTCATTGTATTCATTTAGCGTTCTATTTTTAAACCAAGGGCAAGGTCTCTTCGAGAATGACGATCATCTAACTCTGACAATTTATTTTGATTGATTACTATGTCCAATGTCCTATAACCCTATCCCGGGTTCATTTAGCATATATGCTTTCTTTTCGTCCTACTCAAAAGATCAATATCCAAAGAGAAAGCCTCGTAGGTTAACCATGCCTGATCAAGGAACAGTATCGGAACCAATTAATTTGATTGCGCAATTATACTCCGACTCCCGACCTTCGTCTCCCAAGCTGGACTCACTAATAGAATTTGTACTGAAATATGTTGTTCGTTTCTGCTGTTATGTTCTCTTGACCTACTTATTACTTTGACGCATGCATAGAGTGAAAAGCTCGTATAAAAGACCCGACCTCAGCGAATAAACCCAACTAAATGTAAACTCCTTCTCGTCTACTTATTAGTATTCCGGGGTTTTGCGGTTACCAGTGTCCGAGCCGGATTCAGAAATTTGAGTCAATCAGCCATGTTCAAGCCCCGACCCGTCGTTTTCTGTGGCCCTTCCGGCGTGGGCAAGTCTACGCTGGTCAAGGAACTCCGGGCCGAGTTCCCCGAAGTATTTGGCTTCTCAGTCTCACATACTACGAGGACCCCTAGGCCTGGGGAACAGGATGGGAAGGACTACCACTTTGTTAGCAGGGACGACATGCAGAGAGGGATTAAGAACGGGGTCTTTATTGAGTCAGCCGAGTTCTCTGGGAATCTCTATGGCACGAGGTGAGAGAGTAAAAATTATATTTAAATTTATATAAGTATGTACATACAGTGAGGTTTTTCAAAGTGGGACGGTCCGCTGGATTTAATGTTATCAGTCCACATGACCTCGCGCTAAATCAAGTTCATACACGTTTCATGAAGCCCCGTCCCCTTCCTTTAAAATTTAATCCGTGAGTAATAAGCAAGTGATTACGGAAAGGAGTTGGGCTACCTGAAACGTGTATGAACCTGATTTAGCACAAGGTTATGTGGACTGATAAAATTAAATCCGTTCGACCGTACCACTTTAAAAACCTCACTGTATATATCTTATGTGAAACACGTATCCCTTATAATTACAGTGAGAGAGCTGTGGAGGCGGTACAGAATGAAGGGAAGATATGCATTCTTGACATTGATGTACAAGGAGTGAAGCAAATAAAACTGACGACTCTTGACCCGCGTCTCATCTTCGTAAAGCCTCCCACACTGGATGATCTGAAGAACCGACTCTTGAACCGAGGGACGGAAACGACGGAATCTCTCCAGAAGCGACTTTCTGTTGCTCAGGCTGAGTTGGAATATGGTAAGGACTTATTATTAGACTGATTAAATCTGTATGGAAAATTACTATTTAATTTTAACTGTGTTATACTGGTTATTTCATTATTACTTCAATTATCAATTATTTAAAAAGGCCAATGTAGAGGTGAGATCCTTTGACGTTAACACTTGTGTTGTGTTAACATATTTTCACTCAATCCCTTTATTAATTCGTTCCTAATCAATTACAGCGCGTCAATGAAATCGTTAGACGACAAAAAAATATTTAGTTAATAATGAAATCTTATCTAATCGGATTTAATTTGTTTAGACTAAAATGTTTCTTCCTAAATTGGTCCGGCCAAGTGAAGGTCACAGTTTCGGCCAGAAATCAATTTTAGACCAATGGTCTTATGAAATAGTCCTGTCCGTCTGTCCGTTGGTCACGCTTTAAATTGCTCAGATAGAGTATCGCATAATAAGCAACTTTCTGCTTTATTGCTGCTGATTATGTGCTCCATTGTACCCCAGTATAAAACGAATATCTCGATACGTTTCACAAAACGCTAAAATTATAACGCCTTACATTATATCTCTACTCGAATCTCGAGAATCAAAACTGGGGACATGGCTCGATACATGCAGTTGGGTAAGCACTTTTAATTCTTAGAAACATAGGAAGAAGTTAATCGATCCATGTATACGACTAGAACGTGAGTTATATGTAAAGTCAAGTTTCACAACGCACATTATACCAAGCATCGTCTATATGTAAACTCGAGCTACGTGATCCAAAACATGAACAACTTATTAAAATACATCAAAATCAAGCTTATAAAACGTGTTTCAAAGTTTAAAAGGACTCAGATAAAAATGCTCACAGTCAAAAAAAACTTTTCATCACGCGTCTCTTTCGCTACAGTTTAGTAACGAAACACATTTCATATTTCTCTTTAGAATTCCATTTTTGGTCCCAAGCGGCTGAAAGCAGGTGTTTAAATAACAGCTGGTTGGATAATTTATAAAAAAGCAATTTGGTTCTGCCATCACAGGTTTGACCCCGGGGAACTTTGAGATTATTATAGTGAACGATAACGTGGAAGATGCGTACACCAAACTACGGAAGTTCCTACTTTCAGACATTTGCGAGGCGAAGGAGAATTTAAAGAACCGTCTAGCTGGAGCCGGAGACAACTGAATAGGTGGAATTTCCTCTCACCGATCTGCTTCCTACAATTTTGACATTTTATCAATTGGGAATTCCCGAAGAATCTTTTTATTTCTGCTCTTAATCATTCAAATTGTGTATAATCTCATGTACGTACCTTTGTGTTCTGTTTGACAACTATCTTCGAAAGCCGTAGGTCAGGTGCGGGCGACGTAGTAAACTTTGAGATTAGTTGTGTAGTCTTTCATGTAGTGTCCTATGTCAAAAGAACATGGAACCCTCTGGTTACAGTGTACAGCTTACTCAAATCTCGACATACCAAACGAAATGTAAACCATGTTTGTAATAGCTTTAAACCTACTATGTATATAAAATTGCCAGTATAGACTTGTAATTGTAAGGCCAAAAAGCTATAGTTAGCAGCTACCTATTTATATCTAACTCTCCGTCTTAACTGCAAACTGCAATAAAGTTGTGTGCACATTGATACAGTAAAGCTGGAAACATCATAATTTTATGTACGGTTATATATCACGCGGTTTTAGTTAGTGTAACCCAAGTTTTCGACAAAATAACCTACTGTATTTCAAAGGAAACAGTTGATACACGGCAACCGTAAATCATACGATTACGATTGTACTCTAAGTGAGAAGCGGGATGCATATATACATAGGTACATACATACATAAGTATAGGTACAAATAAATAAATAAATATATGTATGTAGTATATAGCCGTACATGGCGCAATTAGACAGTGAGGTTTTTATAGTGGGCCGCTCCGCCGGATTTAATTTTTAGCAGTCCACTTAACCTCGTGCTAAATCAGGTTCATACAAGTTTCAGGTAGCCCCGGCCGGCCGCGGCCCTTTTCTTACTAATTTAAATAGTAAGAAAAGGAACTCAGCACGGAAAGGAGTCGGGCTACGTGAAACGTGTATGAACCTGATTTAGTACGAGGTTATGTGGACTGATAAAAATTAAATCCGGTGGAGTGGCCCACTTTAAAACCTCACTGTATATTAGACTAGCAAATAGCTGGCCCGGCACCAGAAATTCTGATGCGTAACACCACAGACCTGGTGCGTAACATTCGATTTCATAACTAACAACATATTCTGGCCTTGATCATCGTCGGACATTGTGAAAGAAACACAATTCCTATACGCACCAAATTGTATGTTGCTATGGGAAATTGAAGACCGGCGGTGGAATGACCCGTTGTTATTATTGTTTAGTAAACACTGGCAGCTTTCTGGAAGTTGATCAGGTCATTGTGCATTACTCCGTCCCCTTTCTGTTAACAGCCAATTACAGAACGGAAAAAAAAACGGACGGACGTCGGGAGGCTTAACGTGCATACTAGAGATTATGTAAATTGCAGTACAGTTTTATGGTATATTTTATTTTTCAAGTATTAATACTTGAAAATGTAAAATGAGGAAAGCCGAATTAGACGATTTTCGATAATATGTCGATATTTGTTCATTTCCATGTCCATCTAGCCCCAAGGCTTTCAACATTATTTTTCTAAGGCGCCAAATTCATAATAAGCCATATAGTAGTGGAGGAAGAATAAAATGTTCCGTGTCGGGAAAAGATTGTCCTTGACCCGTTTCCTGAACAATTGGAGTACAATCATCAAGCCCTTTGTGTTCCGACGCTATTCAAGCACAAGCGAGCTCTCAAAGTCAAAGTGTCGACTGGTTGGAAGTAAACTAAAGTCCCGGAGCCTGGTCCGAGTCCGAGGCCCAGAGACCTTCCCTTTCCTCCAAGGCCTCATCACGAATGACATTACGCACCTAGAGTCCCAGCCCGCAATATTCACGCTCTGGCTCAACCAGGGTGGACGGGTCCTGTTTGACTCAATAGTCTACTCACAGGTCAAGGAGGAGGAGGTCAGTGTAGTAATTGAGGCTGATCAGGCTCTTCAACCAGCCCTCCTTAAGCACCTCAAGCTGTACCGGGTGAGGAGGAAGGTCCAGATTGACGACGCCTCCAAGGATCTTCAGCCCTGGGTCATATTTGACCCTCAACATAAGAGGTATGCATATGGATACCTATTTAAGCACTTTCACGCAAACTAACTTTAATGCGAATCAGTGTTGTTGCCTTTGATTTCATATTATTTTAATGGGGTCTGATGTGTGATGAACCAGGAAAAACCACTTTAAATGGGACCTAACGGGATTTATTAGATTTGCAGGCATATTAAATCCGAAATCACAGAGTCCTACTTCATGTGATTTACTTATGTTATTTAATATGGCCGAAAGTGAGACGAATAACTTCTAAAAATCGCGGTCATATTACTATTAAATCACATGAAATCATACTTTGATGTGGTTTTGATTGTGAAGGTGTGATTTCAAACAACACTGATGTGAATCATCAATGCTTGGTTTTGACCTTGACCTTCTGCTTGTGAAACAGGACGATCGTCCAGTCACAGTCGCCTCCAACTGGGAACAGTTCCATTTCAGAGTCCGAACGTTTAATTGACTCTGAGCTCTGCTGTAGTTCTGCCGTTCCCGGGACTCACTCAAGTAAGCGGCAGGAGCTGGTTCTGGATTCGGATATTCGGGGAATAGGTGACCCTCGACTTGAAGAACTTGGCTGGCGGGTACTGCTGAGACCGGAAGAGGACCTTAAGGCAAAAGATAACTTAGATATTGGCGGAGAGTCTGAGTACAGGTCACTTCTCTACGCACTTGGAGTCGGTGAGGGTGAGTCTGATTTTCCGTCTGCAAATTCCTTTCCTTTGGAATCCAACGGGGACTACTTGCACGGGATAAGTTTCCACAAAGGTTGCTACATTGGACAGGAGCTCACTGCCCGGACCCATCATACGGGGGTTGTGCGGAAGCGGCTAATGCCATTCAGGTCAGTCATTATTTATTCTAGCATGTAATTACGAATTACGATATTTAATACCTAATACCCATTTAGGTGTATACCTGATAATGCATGCGAGATGTAGTACTGACTTTGTTCCTATACAGCAATAGTGTCATGGTCAAATTATTTAGAATGTTAAAATACGTTAGGACAGTTCCACGCTTTACGCGGTAAAGGAACGCGATATCCACTGCAATCTGTCGAACGGCACGCCCTTTCCGCCGTACGATTCGACTCTGAGGCCCCAAAAGCTGCACCTTTAATCTTATTGAGGCCTCAGAGAGGTCCCCAGCCAGTCAGAACCAAACTTCAGCAAAGAGGAAAAATACGAAACTTCCTGCGATTGAATCGATGTAGTTGCCGGAATCATATTATTTGAGCTCAATCTTATCATGCCAAAGTTCATTAGGCTATGACTAATTTCGAGCTGGAATATGCCTGCAGTGAACATCCAGCGGGAGGAGTTGTTGTAAATTACGTCCATAATTTGTATGGCTCGGTAGCTCCGTAGGATACGCTGAAGAGTGAGTTTAAACATGGAAATAGACCCCATCTTTGAAACCTTGTCACTGCAATCCCAATTTACAGTTACATTAGTACGAGAGGTATTATATGAATTTGAACTTTCTTACCAAAGTACTTCTGTCCAGAAAGCGAGGACCTTGACATGTACGACCGCCATGGCCGCAATGAACGCAAATACGTAAATGCTGCTAGCAGTAATGTAACCATTCAATGAAGAGGAAGGGAATCCGGCACAGGAAATAGTCATATATCGGTGTTGGAACTACTCGAGCTGGCCAGTAGTGCGGACCGCTGTAGTCAACCATGTAGCTTATAGCTGGGGCAATGGGGTACAGCAATGTCCCGAAGTAATACATGATATTGACTAAAACCAGCATAAAGTCCACCTGGTCCTTGGTATGTTGTCCCATTCCGTAGGATTCTGTAATTTTCGAGTTGTAATTTATCATATATATGATGAAAACAAGCATCATGTTCCCGAGTTATCGAAGATTTGTACTTGCACGTATCCATACGTCGCTTATTACACAGTATTTGCCCGTAAGGGTAACCAATTTAAAATGAAAAGCGCTTTTGCCATTGTTTTGACATTTATAGCCTTATATCATTTGAAATCCTTCGACAATCGTAGTATATACCTATGTACAGGAGTTACTTATTTTTAAGTTATATAACTACAATCGCAAGGCGAAAGATATAATTTTGTGCCGTGCGTTTTGCACAGAACGTATCAAGCGACTTTAATCCTTACTCTGCATAAGGGCTTGGAACTTGAAGAACTCGTTGTAAGAGTCCGCAAACCCGTGTTTACTCTGAATCATGGCATATGGTGTAGCGAAAGAGAAACACAGCGCGTGAACCAGTGGAGGCAGATTTTCATCGTGACGTCATAGCTAACGCTTTTGTCCACAAAAATGTGATAAACTACACAGTCTCCCGTGTAGTAAGCAATCACAAAGAAATAGAAGAGCAAATGTTTCCAGGAACTTGACCAATCTATATGGATGGTTCCCAACCGTTGTTGGTCCAACTCGTATGGGGACAGAAGCAAAAGGTCACCGTATACAAATACTTTCTTAACCTAAGCTATCACCTCTTCAGAAAGCATATTAGATATGTAAGTATAATTATTTGGAAAATACCATGACATGTGTGAACGTCAAAATAGCCACAACAACGCCGCTTCCCTAGTGTCTTATATAAAGTCTGATCATTAAACGCTGCTCCTGCTCTTCATTCCTGACAAGGCCAAACTTAGCCACATGCGTATATAATTACAATTTAAGTACGGAAGCAGGTTCAAGTATCGGGAGCCTAAGTGATTTTACATTAGTTGTCCATTATAACTTGAATATTTTAAGTCCATTGTTTTTAGTGATTCAGCTCACCAGTCTTAACCTCAATGAATTATCAATGTCAGAACATTGATTACGTATTTACAAATTTAGTTATGCTAGGCTGGCTGATGACTGTCAGAAATGAAGCAATTTTAAATATGAATTCCAGACTTCCTGAAAACTTTCAACTTGCACCTGAACTCGACCCGGCCTCCCTTCAGCTTTTGAATCCTGCTGGGAAGTCCATTGGGAAAGTACGGAGCATACTGGGTCCCTACGGCCTGGCCTTGACCCGGATTGAGGAGGCCCTGAGTGCCCCAGAAATCCGCCTCGGTGACATCTGTGTCGTTTCCCTACAGAAACCACTTTGGTGGCCCATTGAGGCCTCCAAAGAAATCAAGGGGACAAGGCAGAAGTAATGGACCCAGCCGCCCCTTCCACTTCTACGACAAACCCGAACAGTCAAATTCAGCCGGTCCCGGTCCCGAAAGTCAAGCGAGTCTTTGAGTGTTCCTCCTGCGGCCTCAATGAGGAATACGACTACTTTGGCACGAATCCACCCTTCTCACGGTCAGTTGTGTTCCTGGAGCCGAGCTACGTGATGCGCGATCCCTTCACCCCCAGGAGTGCTGGCAATCCTAATTTTCTGCTCCTTGGAAGTAACTGCGCCCTCTGCTCTCAGATGACATGTCAAGATTGCAGTCTGTTCTTCACGCGGAGGATCTGCTCCTCATGTTCACAAAGTAATAGCCATTTGTTGCCAGAAGAGCTTCGGCTGGTCAGGAAGAAGCAACGAAAGGAGTAGAGAGGCGCTAAAATTGTTTCTCAATTTGATTATTACTTGATTTCTATACGTGCAATCTGTTGAACAACAATTTTAAGTTAGAGCTGGAGTAGTAATTGATTAAAAATGTTCAGCAGTCATTTGTCAGAATGTACGTGGCTTCAAGGAAATAATAAAATATGAATCCCTTAATTTTACTACATTACAGCAGCATTACGCGGGTGGTTTATTGTACAGAAACAAATACTCCTACAATTAAGATAACCAAAGCGATTGCTGGGCAAGAAAGCACGGACTTCGGAGTCCCTCCAACCGTTATGATGGTCCCACTTTCCCCGAAACAAATGGCACAGTGCGTGTTCTTAGGGACACATACATGGGCCCCCAGCCTCCCGGTCCAGTCATACGTACACTTCCCAGACTTGCAGTTCTTGGAGTATTCCCTCTCTTGGCTCCGGAGCTTGTCCTCCTCTCGTCTGACCTCCGCCTTGACGTCCGCATCAACGGTTCCAAGCGGGGTCAGGGTTTTTCCCCTATGACATCCCTTCCCGTTCTCGTAGAGGATGTCAGGAGGGGCATCTGACAGGACGTCGAGGACAGCCAGAAGCAGGATCAGGAGAACCGTAGTTGACATCAGTACGGTCATACTATTCTGC
Organism: Hypogastrura burkilli; assembly: GCA_034696285.1. NCBI lineage: Eukaryota > Metazoa > Arthropoda > Collembola > Poduromorpha > Hypogastruridae > Hypogastrura > Hypogastrura burkilli. The sequence goes on along the minus strand of JAQFZY010000641.1, from coordinate 651 downwards.
TGAGCAGCAGAGGGAAACTAAGCAAATTGGCTAGACGACAGAATGCCTATGGTAAGCAAATAGGATGTATTCACTCTCTCATGAAGCACCTCATTCTTCAACGTTCCTTTAGGTTTCAGTTAAAATCACGGTCAAATTCAGCACTGTTTTCTGCTTATCTCACCATATGCTGAACCTTATGCTATAAACTCTTCCATCTTCCATACTAATATTTGTCAACAAGTGTTACGTTCATCTTCTGATCAAGGTTTGCTCTGATTGTCAGGGCAATCCGTGAGTTTTCACCTGTATTTTCGTCTTGAACCTTACACTGCAAATCAATGCCGATGGAAACGGGAACGGGAGTTGCTTGTCCTGTTCGCTGTGTTAGCTTTAAAAGTTATTTTAAAATTTAAAGTAATACTTAATTGAAACAGTGATAGTGATCAATGATCACAAATGTTAATACTTACAAGCAATGTTTTAAGGTTTGTTCTTACTCAGAAAATCAAATAATGACTCCAAAAGAGTTATTCTTATAATTATGGAGATACTGTACCTTGTATCTTCATTAACAATATACTATTTTATTTATTCCAGAACGCCCTATCTCTATAACCCACGATGACTTAAAATTTGCGCAAGCAAACGTACGACCATGGTCTCAACGGC
>JAQFZY010000640.1:0-23662 GCA_034696285.1 Hypogastrura burkilli | reverse complement strand
TATAATGGACAATAGGCGGCGGGGTCAAAGGTTGGGCCGGATATATTTGGGCCCGATGTACTCCCCATCATACTACTGGCTCATCAAGCAGATGTTGGCTGTTGTTATGAATAAGCGTGGAGTGGGGCTGTGTGGCGGGGGAGTGAGTCCCGCCCAGGTAGCCCAGCCTAATGCCCTTTTAATTAGGACTCATGGCGGACTACCTAGACCCCGCCGAACTAAGTTCTTAGAGGAAATGTCTTTATTTATGAGCGGAACGGCGGAGTTCCCACACTCTCGACTGCCTAAATAATAATTAAAGCCAGCCACACCGGCCCGTAATTGAGTTTGTAGGAATGATGGAGTGTGCGGGGAGGGAGGTTAGGAATGTGGATTAAGTGAATGATCATTCATTAGGCTATAGGAAGGAACCGGCGGACATTAAGGGAAATTAATGGAGCGGTCTCCGAGGGGAAGAGATAGGCCAGAAGCCTTGCTCCAAGGGCCCGGCATAATGTCCTGCCTGAGTGCTCGGCCACTAACTTACGTGATACATGATTATTGAGAATTATATGATGATGGGCGGGCGGGGGTTATGGGAGCGGGAAGATTCGGGCATTCCCAGCCCACTGACGGCCTCCCTGCTCCTAAAATTATAACCAGAGTCCGACTCTCCCAGGACACTACGTTGTTGATAGAATAGAATGGTTATGGTTTATGGGGAGGGCTTCTTTGGGAACAGAGTTAGTCTGGAGGCGTGGAATGGGTCACCCGAGACCCCCCGCCCAATCCTGACCTACTTTACTCTCTTGACCCTATACAAGAAACCCCGCAATTTACCACGCAGGACTTGAAGGCAGATCCGCACTCCTATAATCTAGACACTACTAACTACTACTCGAGCCATTTATTATTATAGCGAAAGAACTGTTTTTGAATAAGGAAATTGTTTGAGGCCTCAACAAAATGATTGGGAAATTGTTAGGGCTGGGCTAGGCCTTACATATAAGGTATATACGTATATAACTTATAGAATACTATCTGTAGTTAGCCAAAATGATAAGTTCGATTCCGGGAGTCCGTATTTACTGGGTAGAAATCAGTAATTTTTGTACCCGACTACTGGAATTATATTAGAGTGAAATTTTGAAAGAGATTAACTTAATTACCTACCTTAAGGGGAGCATGTATCTGGAGCAATGAGGTAGGTAACAATTTGTGCTGGAAGAAATACAGAATTTGCCATAGATTTCCAAACTCAAGTAGTAGTGATTTCAGTTGAATTAAAATTAAAGGTAAGTTCGGTTAGATGTTATTGTGACTAGGTTAGTTTAAATTAGGTCAGGTTAAAAATTAATTTATCCCATGTCATCTAGTTGTCACACGCAAAGGAAAAGGACGTAAAATATCAGTTACGCATTGAACGCTTGTTGATGGAACGAATGCTGTTGACATTTGTATGTAGCTAATCGACGTTGACTCCTGTTCACATAAATAAATCCAAGTTAGGACTCCATGAGGAATCAGTATAGTAGAACTGATATGATTGAAAATGTGTGTGCAGTATTGAAGGAGAGGAGCTGTTGGAGTGTCTATGTAGATAAGCCGAAGGTCACCCTTGTTGCCCAATAATGGGTTGAGCTGGAGCTGGAGGGTTAGGGTGTAGGCGTCTGGGCCCGCCATGCTCCTTCCGAGTCTATCTGTCCCAGATAGTGTATCCTAGGTTAAGGCCACCCTGGTCAGGGTCCTTCCTTTTTATGTAATGGGAGCCTGGCTCATGAATAGAGGATGAGGGGCAGAGTGGGTGATGTTGGGGTTGAAGGATGGGCCTCGTCCTGGAAATAGATATTGGGCCACCAAGATCCTTCCCCCATCCGCCCAGTAGTAGTCTTCCCAAAGGACGTCAAGCCCATTCTCCTCCGTGTCTGTCAATTGAAAAATGGTTGAGAAGGGAGAGGAGCGGAAGAGGAGCCTTGGACATATTTTCCGGACCATGGACTATAATGAGAATCAAGTCGAGAGTTTCTCCACGATTTTGGTAATAACCGTTTGGGATTGGGGACTATAGGGACCCCGAATCCGGGCCCTGGCTCTCCCTCCACCTTACGGCGGCCCACGGAGGGCCCATGGAACGGATGACTGATTAATCATGTCTTCCTCACTTGGCACAGGACTGGCTGTCGGGCCGGAACTACAGGCTCTCCTCCCTCCTGAGTGGGGAATGGGTCCGGGGTCCAGGTGGCGGCGGGCCGGGGGACCACCACGCCTTCCTACTGGGACAGAAACGCATAAGGGTGGACTATTTGGGCGGAGCGGGGCTCAGGGCGGCTCTCAAGACTCTGGACTCACAGGCGGGACTCGGGAAGCCTGATGACAAGGAAATTATGGTCCGGATCCAAAAGTAAGTTAGTCCTTAAGAGAATGGTGTAATAAATAGGCCAGGGCTCCGTCGAATCAAACTCTCAAATATGTTTAATGTGCAGGTAAAGTGGAGACATTTTCAATTATATGCACTTGTGTGTTTCGGAACAATATACCTTTTCGCGAAAAGGTACTATTAGTATATGACTTAGACTCAGCTATTTTTGTAGCCTGAACCTAACCCGACAGAGCTTGATATAAACGGACGTAAAATCGGTATCTAAACTGTGTACTTATGTTGACTAAAGCTGTATTTTCATATTCATAAGTATTTTGTCGGTGCAAAATTTCTATTAATTTATTGGTCAATGTATTGATTATTATTAGCCGATAAACATATCCGACAATTGTACTGGTGCACTACTGCACAAGTATAAGCAGAGCTAAAATTCGTTGCTGCAGGCACGTCGAAACCTTCACCTTTCTTGGTATAAATATTTAGAAAGGTCTTGAAACAGTTGTAAAGCTTGTCAGTTCGTATAAAATACCCAGCGTATTACCAACATGTGCGTATGCCTTCCCATATAAATAAATTATTGGAGTTTGGGTCCTACAAAGACACTATGTAGAGTAGGCTAAGGTTTGAATTTAGGAAGTGTAATGAGTCCTAGAGCCCGGTCGATTAGGGACGGGTAATCTCCTGCTCCCTGGAAATGGACTGTAAAGAATTGGCTTTCTCCAGCCTCTCCGCGGGAGTTGACATTAGGGATGGGTTCCTTTGTAGGGCCAAAGCTCCTGGGTCTGAGGACCCCGGCGTATTGTTCCTCCTCAGTTTTGTTTTGATTCTGAGTCCAATTTCCAGAGTCCGGGCCCTCCTTGAGGATCGGAAGACGGAGCTGAGCCTTGTGGAGAGTGTGGGGAGCCTGGTTCCGGCCTGGCAGGTCCTGGCCTACGACCAGCCCTTCTGGAACCAGAGAATGAGCTCGGCGGCCGCTAATGAAATCACCTCTCCAGGTCCTCCTCCTTCCCAACTCTTCTGTCTGGGGTCTCTGAGGAGGGATTCGGGTCTAAGAGCCCGGACACTCAGTCCTCAACTGCTCTCCTAATAACACTAAAGAGGTCCTAATCTGTGTGGACCATTAGGGATCCCGGGTGGTGGGGACGGGAAGAGAGTCCTGCTCCTCCGATCCAGCCGCCAGGGATACTCAACAATGAGTCGCCTCCTCTCTCTGCTCCCGGCTCTCCTCCGAACCGACGAGAAGGTCGTGATTCTCTGCACCATCCAGGACCCGCAAGACGCTTCCACGCTCCTCCCGCCAGCTTATCTTCTGGATGCCCTCAATAGGGCGGGGTAAGGGAGCTCTCTTACGACCTTCAGCTCATCCTAATGGAATGGGCCCCGGGGGCCATCCATTCCCAGAAACCCACATTTTATCAATCTGATAGAGGAACCCCCGGCCAGGGCAAGGGCCTGCTCTTAATGAGTCAAGGCTAACTTAGGTTAGGCCAGAGTTACTTTTCAAATATCCTCGTACGCTCACGATAATCCCTCTCACTCCGCGTAGCTCCGTTGGATAGGTTAGCGATTCAGGGCCGGTGAATTTGGTGGCGTTTGTTAGCTAGGCATATTGATAAGGGCGCATCTGGGCCGTACCGGGCACACATGGCGTTTCGGGACTTGGCCATGAACAAGAGCCCATCTGAGATACCCAGAATCCCCTTATGTAAAACCATTGCAAGGTCCCAGGGAATGTACTACGTTAGACCCAGAGAAGGACTTTCGTATCTCGGCACAGCTGCCAGGGTCAACCCGTTGACCTGTGGAGCTTCAAAATTGGGCCTGAGAGCAGGGACGGGGAAAGTAGCTTTCTCCTAACTCCGTATCCCCGAGCATGGGAAGTTAGTCTGCTTTTGGTCTTCCAGAGGTCAAACCTGTTGACCCAGAGACTTGTTACCAAGAGCGAAGTATGATGTGGTGAAATGTAAAGGAATTCCAGTGGTCTGGCTTGCACGTACCATACACTGCATAGATCCTTCTGGACTAGAGTTGCCCCTGAGACTTTAAAGGCGGGTTCCTTCTGGTCGTTTGGAGTGTGGGGGGCTCCTATTCCCAAGGCCTTATTGTTCGGCCCCATAAGGGAGCTCTGAGCTTTGGCCGTGCCCTTCCCTGCCTTCGGACCCCTCTATTAGTGTAGAGGAGGGAGATGGGTGGGATATAGGGATGGGGTGGGATCCGGGACAGGCCCTTCCGGCTCCTCTCAGGGAAGTCAAATTAGGTTGGTGGAAATGAATGTGTTTCGGATGCTTGGTCCCGAGCCCTGGAAGAGATTAAGGGATGTCGGAGGGGGGGGGAATAATGTAGAGATGTAGTTGAAGTGTTTCCCCTCGAGTCCCACTCCGAGAGAACAGGTATAATAAAAAGAGAGAGGCGGGATTGAGTTCCTTGTCCTTGGGATGTCTTAAGACATTGTGCCCAGATTGATCCGCAATCAAAGAGTCCGAGCCCCTTATTCTTTCACTTCCCTACATCATCATAAAGGGCGGAATTGAGGCCTCTGCCTATCGATCTCCCTGTCCACTCCAGCCTCCGCAACTTCCACCTATGCTCTGCTACAGGATCCGGAAGGCGCCTATTGATCTGTTGCTACTTGACCATTCTCTGGAGGAAGAGGGGAGGCTGGGCGGAGTGCTCGAGGCCGCCCTCCCGGCTCAAGTGCTTGTCTGGGGCAACCTCCCCAAATTCACGACCGCAGTTCAGGCCGGAGGTACGACTCCCCTGGGGACCCTCTCATTACTTCCCCATTAGCCCCAACTAATGCAAATGCACGGAAATCCTAGTGTTGACGGCCGGCCGAGGACTAATGGAGGGAAGAGGAACGACCTACGTCCTCGACTCAACGGCCGACTTGGAGACGGGAGTCGAATCCATCCTGGATCACGCCTGGGCCTCAGGAACTAAGGTCCGACTCCGGGACCAATCTCTAGGCAGACTTAAGACTTACCTATTCTTGGATTCCCGCCAGGTGAACTCCCGGACCCGGCTCCTTCTCTTCGTCCATCAGCCCATTTATCAGCCCATCATAGAGCTGGTGGAGCGGAGGATGGGATCCCTAAGGACGACTACGGGAAACCACTTGAGAGCATCGGATTTCATTAGGAGGGCCGGCAGGCCAGACCACGCTCAACGGCTCAGAGCAGAAGGAGCTAAGGTATGACCCAACCTCACCCAACCTCTCTCAAATCATAAGCTCATGTACATAATACACACAAATTCACTGTTATATACTGGCCGGAAAAATACTTTTTTCCGAAACCGCTCTAACATTCGGCGGAATACTAGATTCGTTTTTCGTACCAAACCCAAGTCAGCCTTTGGAAATAGAGTGTAGTAGTGAATGTGGCTAAAGTAGGGACTTGGGGGCTAAATTGTAGACTCCAATGAGAATTAAGTCTTGGTTTATGATTGAGGATCCATCCCTTACTCTGAGCCACCCAAGCCAGAGTCCGCCCATTGACCGGGAATAAATAACGTGGAACCTGGGAGTTCCCTCGAGTGTCTCCCAATGGAAATGATTCCTCCTATCTGGCCCCCCATCTCACTGAGTCCTTACTTTTCTGACACAGACATTTCCACGGGATTCGGACTTTTCTGGCCCGACTCTTGTCTACGAGGTTGGGACGTCTTCGGAGTTCCTGAGCCTGCCAGAGGCCGACCTGGGGACCCTCCTCTTCCTCATTCCGTACCGGAGCCCTGCCGAGCTCCTATCTCTGGCTAATAACTGCGGGGAAGACAGTGAGGTCCTGCTCTATACTTCCAATCCGGGCCTCATCAAACAAATAGGCTCGAGTATCAAGGTACATCTAAATTACGGTTCTGCCCTACATTCCGCCCTTCTCCCTCCATTAGGCCCGCCTAATATGAGTCCTTCCCCTATCACGGACATCTCCGTCTATCAGGCCCAACTTTTCTTCCTTTAATTGACATCAGAACTTTCCGCGCCTCGTCCGCCGCCGACAGATTACAAGGGGAAAGTTTGGGCTTTTAATCCGGGGACGGGCCCCGTCAGGCCCTTCACTTGGTCCTTTTATTAGGTGGGAATGGGCCCATTAGGCAGGGCCCTCTTAATTCCCAGCCTAGGCCCGCTATTAATTCCGAGACTGAGGTCCTCCTTAAAAATCAAGACATGCTTTGGGTCTAATTGCACTAGGTATCCCTATATCTCCACGACCTCAGCCGCCCCTCCCATAAAAATAGCTCTCTCCCTTTCATTTGGCCCAACCAACCTAGTCGCGGAGGGTAGGAGGAATTCATAAGCACATAATTGTTCGGCTTTATTGGGAGGAGGCGGGTATTAAAAAGAGGCCTGGGCCGAAATGAGATCCGAGAAGTAGTATTCATGGGAGTATAGGTGAAAGGTAGGGAGAAAGTTATGGAGAGCCCTTCCCGGGGACGCCCGCGTTATTGATGAGGAATGCGGGGGGCGGAACTAATGCAACGTAGGACAATTGGGGGGTTGAGGCTGGGCCTATATCAATATGAATACGTCTTCCCCTGAATTATTGCAAAAGTAAGCAAGTTGTAATCTCGCTCCGTTACACTTTTACTTCTCCCAAGATAAACTGGGATAAGCTGGGCCCTAAGCCCGTCCCTCCCTTCCTCCCTCTTCATGGCCCATGTAACAATGAGAGGCATAATAACGTTCCCTTGTTGACAAGTATGGGCTGGAAGTAAGACGCTTATGTTTGCTTGAGCAGGGATCTCCCCTGATTCTGAATAGAGGGACAGGGAACCCGGTACGAGTCAACCCAGAGCCCATAAACTCCAACTTGGGCCTTCTGGCCAAGGAACCAGACGCACCCGCACCTCCGCAAATGGACAAACTGTAAGTTCTAGCTTACTTTCTCTGGCAGAACCTGCACCGAGCTAGTTTCCAAGGCTCAGCGGATCCGGTTCAAGGTCAATTCTATACAACAGCGCTATCTCAATTTTCCAATTCGTAATTTAAGAACACGGTCTAGCGCAGTAGGCATACACTGCTCAAGAACGTATCAAGTGACAAATCAAACTGCTTGTACATGAACGTGTATACAAGAAGATCTCACTTTCCTAATCACTCGGCTCTTTCACTTCAATCAAGTCCTTACCCAGTCTTTTAACATGGAATAATTGTTAGGCTGAGTTTGCAGCTTGGACTACAAAAAGTCAGGTTAGAGTAGGTTCTGAGTGTGGGCTACAAAAGCTTTGGTAAGGTATAAATTTTGGATTAAGAAAATGTTAGGCTAGGTTAGGTTTGGATCAAGGGCTATAAAAAGTTAGGCTAGGTTAGGTTTGGATCTTTGACTATTAAAAGTTAGGCTAGGTTAGGTTTGGATCTTTGACTATAAAAAGTTAGGCTAGGTTAGGTTTGGACCTTGGACTATAAAAAGTTAGGCTAGGTTAGGTTTGGATCTTGGGCTATAAAAAGTTAGGCTAGGTTAGGTTTGGATCAAGGGCTATAAAAAGTTAGGCTAGGTTAGGTTTGGATCTTTGACTATTAAAAGTTAGGCTAGGTTAGGTTTGGATCTTTGACTATAAAAAGTTAGGCTAGGTTAGGTTTGGACCTTGGACTATAAAAAGTTAGGCTAGGTTAGGTTTGGATCTTGGGCTATAAAAAGTTAGGCTAGGTTAGGTTTGGATCTTGGGCTATACAAATTTAGGTTAGGTCAGGTCCTAAATTTCGACTACTAAAAGTAATGTCATGTTCCAAATCTGGAGTACAAACAGTTACATTAGGGTAGGTATTGGACTACACAAAGTTTCGTTAGGTTTGGAGTTTTGACTACAAAAATGAGTGAAAGTATGACGGTGATGGTTATAGTTTCTTTCGCGGAAAGCTTTTCTCTTAAACGCAAATGCCCGATATTTTGAAGTGGGTCCGTGTAGGAAATAGTTGGGATATTGAGTACCTAGTCCAAGTGCTTAGTCCTAGTACCTTGTTCTGGTCCTGATTCCCTTCTGTCCCTTGACAGGCCTGAGTTCGGGAAGGCGATCTTGGCCGGGGAGAAGGCTCTTGGTCCCTGGTCCTCCATGGGGAATGAGGCTCGGACGGCTCTCCTAGCACGTGTCTTCCTGCCTCTGCTGACTGGGCCGGGTGAAAGTGACAGGCCGGGCCTCCTCGCCACTCTGATGAGCCTGTGTGGACGAGCGGAGCATGAGGAAGAGAGCCTTGTCCTCCGCCAATACGGGCCCTTCGGCCTCTCGGCCCTCGTCCTGGTCGAGCCTGGACGACTCCCGCGCCCTCCAGCCCTCCTGCCCCTCCTGGCGACCCTCCTCAAGGGGAACACGGCCATTGTGGTCAGCGTCTCGGAGCCCGGCCTGAGTCCGGACCTCATGCAGAGCCTCAGGGCTGACCTCCCGCCCGGCGTCCTGTCCTTCCTCACGTCCCCCTCGGTCCCCCATGCCCTGAGCCATCTGAGCAAGGAGGGGAAGGTCCCACTGGCCTGGATTCTGCATGCCGGGACCCAGGGCCCGCTCCTCAGCACCATCCCAGCCAACGGATTCTCCCGCCTGATTGTGGACGAGGCGGGCTCTGTGGAGAGGTCCATTGTTTCCCGGGCAAGGCAGCTGGAGAGGTCCAAGGCAATCTATTTGTGAAATGACGGGGAGAGTAAAAAGGGATTGAGGAGATAAGGTCCTTAGGATTTGTCTGATTGAGGTCAATGGATGAAATAAAAGGGGGAGCCGGGACGGGCTCCAAAACTTTCATTGATTCCAGCCGGAGCCAGCCCAAAAGTTTCCGGGCTGGGCTGGGAGGACCGGAAACTGACATTGTCATCATGATAGTATCGGAATTGTTATTACTACATTAAATAATGTTTAGTTGGGGAGATTTAATCGGGGTGGGAGGCTAGGGACCCCCCCGCCCCTCCACCTCCACGTCCTCCACATAAATTGTCTCACTTTGAGCCACCACCATCCCGATCCCGGCTTGGGAAGTGAGATGTATTTGGGAAAACTGTTCACTTGAATTATTCAACACCGCCCTTGATGGGCCCATTTACATTGAGAGGGATAATAATATTTTGTGTGGACCCAAACCCGGATTTTTAGGGAAGGCCCACTCCAAACTCCTTTGGCTCCCAGCTCAACTCACCGCCTATACGACCAACTTTAGGCGGAACGGCGGGGCCGGGAAAAGCTTGGTCAGCCCTTCTTCAGCCTCCGCTCCCAACTTTGCATAAATATGTACGCAGACTTAAGTGTCCTCCCAGTTATTTTAGGACCCTGATGATCACATAAAAGAGAGCACTTACTAAGTTATAAGAGTCACTTCTCAGGACTCCGGCCCGGGCTCTAGGTCAACTCCGTATAAATTCCCCTAAGTAGGTGAGCTGGAATCAATCCGTGGAAAACTAGAAGGCTTACCATAGATCGACCAACTTTCAAATCTGGCTCAACTATGACAACTCCTCAGGATGGTGAAAGTGGAGAAGGCTGAGCTTTATCATGGGAGTTTGTATATTTACATTACGTTTTGGAACTATGGGAAAGTGCTATGGGACATGCCATTGGGAGCATAATACAGAACGTACTTTATTCCAAAATCCAAAACAATTCAACACAATCTTACTTTGGCTTATTATTGGAGCAACAAAAGTGTGAGTTCTGACTGATGCTCGTAAATGACATTATTTTAGATATCCGAATTAGTTAGCGTCCAGAATTGTCCTCATATGAGGCCTCCCAGTCGTATCACTTTAAGTTTCCGCCCTTCTGCTAACCCCCCTCGGAGGGAGGAAGTCTAAAATTGTGACCCAAGGAATATTTGGCCATTCAAAATAGTGGAGAGAGAGTCTCGGGAGCGGTTCGCATGCTGATGCTCATATTCCGGGATCCCGTTCTCTTTCTTTTTTCATTTTGAGGCCCGCTGGAGAAACAACAATGAGGAGAGAGTCTGGCCGAACAACGTGTGGATATTATTAGTTTTCTGGTTGGAGGTCCAGGTTGGCTGGCTGGGAGCAGATGTTGTCTTGTTTTCAGGCCCTTCCGTGATGTCTTTTCTCCACTGTTTCAGCGTGACAAGAATGGTCGACACGGAGAGATCTCTCATTCTCATCTCCGACCTCCGCGGCTCCCTTTGTGGGGAATTGGGAGCATTAGGGAAAATGGACACGTGCACCACGTCCCGGCGGTGCATCACCCAGGAAAAACTACTCATTATCAACCAGGCCCTGTCCTACATTCATATTTCATTTGCAAAAAGGCCCCAGATTCAACCTAATCCCAACCCCGCCCTCCTTTCTCCACTCTCGGCAACTCACAAGCTCCCAGAACCACACTACGGCTCCAGACCAGGACATACATACGGACGTACGTATACGTACGTAGGCTCGGATCCTCTCCTAAGCCCGGCCTCTCTTCCGGCCTACCATTTAAAAAGTATTAAGTGCTCGATTACCCCATTTCGGAGCGGGGCTCAATCAGAGAGAAAGCAGTCGGAAGTCTCCAGGGGAACCATCTATTTATTAACCCAACTCCTAATCCACTCCAATCCGACCGCACTTAAACTCAGACTCGCATTCGGCACAGGATTTTAACTGTCCCCTAAATGTAGGCACTTAGGATTTGAGGGCAGGTCATCTAAGTGTAAAGTGATCCCTGATGGGCCCAATGAATGGGTCCTAAGAAGGAATTTTGGATAGGCTCTGAGTTTCAGCAGATTTAGCTTAATAATTGTACTCAATTGTAGGTCTCAACCAGGCCAGTCTATTATATTTCTCCGAATTAAAATTAATTAGCTGCGTAATTTTCCGTTCTAACTATAACTATTTACTTATGACTCACAATTGGTATTTAAGAAAGCTAAGGAAACACTCTGAATACTAAAAGTCTAACTAACTAAATTCTAACTAGATTACTAAAAAACTAACTTTCAGGTTACAAAAAGACGTAGAACTTTTTACAAAACGTGCTAAAAACTAATCCAATCAGCACCCAAACTAATGTATATCGCGAGGAGCAGGTTCTTTTTTAAACTGAATCAATTATATTTAATCGTAGGATTGTAACACTACTGTGGCAGAATGCATAGGTACAGTCCCTTTCTGTTGACTTGAACTGGTTAAGTAAATAAACTGGTCAGGTAGTGTGAGGAGTGAACTGCATGAAGGGAACAGCTCTCCCTCCTCTTCTAGTCCAGCTAGTGCCGACGGACTGAAGTGAGTGACAAGCCCTAGTTAGCTGGTAATAATGCCGGGCCGCCTCTCCCGAGTCTGAGTGTTGTGCGGATGAAAGTAATGGAGGCCGTTCCTCGGAACTGTCTCTTCATTTCTTTCCTAATTAAAATCAGAACGTGCACTTTGTCTTAATGTAGTTTTGAGACGCCTCACTTTAAATCCCTGCCGCCTCCAACTTCCTTCCTGGCCAAAGAGAGGAGTCTCTGTTCCGGGAGCCGGATCGATCCGGAGAGGAAATATCGTGAGGGTCACAGAGGAAAGAGTCCCTCCTAAATCCCCGTCTACCCGACCAGAAAAACTTTTATTCCGCCTCCCGGAAACTTTCCCCTGTATTTGTAAACAGGTTGAGAGATAGGGAGCGGACTACATGACCGCTCCTCCCCAAATATGTTATAATGATTCCTTCGGGGGAAGCAGGTCTCACTTTCCGCCCGCCTTTTAATTCCAGGTCCTCGGCATGATTTATTAGGGCCCGGCCGCGGAGAGAGCCGAGAGAAAGGTTGTGTGAAGGAGCTCCTCCGCGGCCCAGCCCCTCATCATATCATAATATTGTCGAAACAATTCGGAAGAGTCCCTGGCTCCGCGGCGCGGGCTCAGAGTCCCATTTAATATGCAGATGGAGATATGAGCGGGGAAGAAGGGAGCGCATTGCAGATGACTGGGAGTGCACTGCACTTTGTTTTATTGGAAGCCCCCGTCCCTCACTCACCACCACATTCCGGGCCCCCTGCCCCCTAATCGAGCCTGACAATAACTCGATTTAGCATTAGGAGCCAAAAGCCTAATGAATATATTTGGGCCTCTTGACTCCGCTCTTGCCCTTGGAAGTAGGTGCTCCGGCATGGACTCTTCGGGCTCCCTCCAGCCAAATTCCTTGTGCCCAGTCACACAAATATTTGGGTTCTGTGGAGGAAACGTGATGCGGGAGCCGAGGCGGGTCCCCCTGGGCCCACCAAACACACTAACAACAAATGACTCAATTTGAGCCCCACGCATCAGGAGCCAGGCCAGCCCCGGCCCAAATCATATGAGAGCCTCCCAAAGTTGTGGTTTCCGGGATCTCCCCCGCTCCGGTCATTTGAGGGGACCGAGAACGAGGAGCCGGGCAGGGAAATCCGACTTCCTTTTATGGCTAATGCTCCGGCTCAAGTGCCCACTTGAGCCCCGCTCTGAATCCCAATCCGGCCCTCCTATCCCGGCTTCTGCATAAGACCAGTTAATCCGATTACCGCATCCGCCTATGGATTAATTATTGGAGGATTAATACAACGTAATCAAACTAATTAAAGTACGGAGGGATCCCTCTAGGTCTCCAGGGCTACTCACAAAAGCCCTCAGTTCTGCCTTCGGATGAACAACAATCCCGAGCCCACCTGCCTTACGAATTTCCAATTAGGGAATCCTATCCCGTGAGGAGCACTAGAGATTAGTTCCTATGCCACTTCAACCAAAGCTCCTCTCAACTTTGGGGATCCTTGAATTTCACAAGGACCCACCTTGGGACTTTGGAACTACGGCACTTCTACGCCTAGGCCGATCAATCGCTTTCCAAACGTTAATCAATTACAGGCCAAATTTACGCTTAGGCCTAACTTCATGGAACAAATAATTTAGGGTTTGGATTTCGGATAAAGTTTAAGCTTCTACAGGGTTTGGTGCTACCTTGGCTCACTTCAGGTTGGCGTACTTAAAAAAGACTTAATAATATTCCAACATAGCAAATATAGGTTTGAGCATAACATTTGTAAATATGACAAATGACAATTTATAACGACCGATCAAGCAAACGTATTGTTGTTAACTTACATTGGGTTAGGTTAGGTTTCCTGAAAATAAATTCCATTGAATTTTACGTTTTCTAGTAGATATGTTACTTTAGTGAATTGATCTCTAAAATCTATACTATTTTGCAGGATTAAATGCCTGCAATCCCTTAAAGGCACTTTTGGGTCCAAACCCACTCTTGTAGAAACCCAACCTAATCTAACCTAACCTAACTTCATCCAATCTACCCAACTTGTCTGAACTGTCCTAAACTTATTGAGCTAGTTTTTGCTTTGCGCCTCAGCATGAAATGTGGAGAGAGGGCGAAAGTATTTGTTAAGCTGTCGAGCCTGAAGTCCACTATGTAGTGACAGGTAGCGGAGTGAGGGGGAGGAGACGGCCTGTAAATTAAGCACGTCGTGCCCTGGCCTGGTGAAAAAGGAGAGGATGTCAGATTTTATTTGAGTGTCAGGCTGGAGGGAGAAGTTTAGTGGACGGGATTGGCTTAGCTGAGGGACATATTAAAACTGGGATCATTTATTTTGGGGTTGAGCAGAGGCCTGTCCAAGAAGGGCGGGAGTCCAATATAGGAGACACTTGGACCCGGTTGACATCCCACCACCTTCCCCCATCATTCCCAAATTACATCGTGACCGCACTGGGAATGGGACGGTGCGGGATCATTAAGGCCTCCTTCCTCCCCAACCCCAAGAACCTTATCATCTAATAACATTACACACACACGCTACCCCCGACTCATCTCCCGGCACCACATTAAGAAACTTACATAATACGGCCGGCATAACCCAGTGGCACACTACATGACACACTTACCAAAACTATAGCATGACGGGAAACTTACTTCCTTCTCCGGGACTACATTGTGCGGGGTCTGGGAATTTCATAATATAAATTTCCTGAGCCAAGGTCGTAACTTCTAACTTGTTCCAGACCCAGACCTAGCAAGTCCGGCTCTGGGACCAATCCTTGCTTATTTGTCCGGAACTATCACGTCCCCGCCTCCTCTGCTTTCACCACTATTTAATGTCTGTCCATGAGACCCGGTCCATTTTTGAATATTTAATATCCTGCACCCAAATTCCGGTTTAGATCAGTCAAGCTTATTACGGGAGTCAGATGTAACAGAAGCCCGGCTCTGGAGCCGATCCTCAGTTATTTGACCGGAACTGGCGTTCCGCACTCTCCTTTATTTAAGATATGCTCCCATGAGATCCGGTACATTTTCGGATATTTAATATCCTGCATCCAGATCCAGATCCTGTTTTACATTTTTCTCTTTACATTGGTAAATTTTAGTTAAGGAGGCTATATCTGTGTGTTCGTGCGTTATTTAAAGACAGATTCGTTCAGACGACTGTGTGTTATTAGGGTCAAATTTTGTGTACGTTATTTTGACTATGTAGATGTAACTCAATATTCTAAAATTCTTATGCCGAGACAGGCAGAAAACGGAGCCTTCTGCCCGCCTAATAATTCATGATGCCAAATGACAAGAAAACTTACATTCTTATTCAGCTTTGACAGGTAGATAGTCCTTGAATGGAAGGTGGTTTATTGGCTCCAATGCACAAGCTAAGCCAACTGGTAATAGTACCAGCCCAGACTTGAGATAACAAATTGTGGGAATCGAATCAATCCCGGCCGCTGCCTGGTGAGCAAGGGCTTACTAATCAACCTATTGAACTGATATTTACTACCAAAAACGTGGATAGGAATCCTTATTGGAATTAGTTGACCCCAATTCTGGAGAAAAGGATATTGGGCTGGATACGCAGTTGGCCTAGCCCCCATCTGACCTTGTGTAATGCATGTGTGGACATATTAGGCTGGCCTGGTTCTACGTAGTTTTGAATTCGTTCCGTGCCTTAGCTCATGATCCCCTTCCATCCTTTAACGATTATGGAGGTAGCCTAAGCGTCCGTTTCCGTGCTTGTCTCCTCAAGTTCCAGTCCCCGCCTAACTTTCCCCTAATAATGAGTGATGGGAAGTTGGGGGCCCTTCCTCATCTTATTTTCTTGGGTGAGTTGAGATTCATAATCAATAGGATTGCGGTAGGCGGGATGGGGAGCCTTACAAGTTGGGCTAATTAATGGACTAAGCCCTTCGGCACACCCTGCTCCCACCCACACTTCCCTCTAATGGGCAGGACTCTCCCCGGCTTTAACGTCTTTCTTAGTTGGGGCCAGGGTCCTAAAATATGTTAAGTAGCCGGGAGTCCCTGGCCTAATAGGGACGACTTTATAACCCTTAAACTTTGTGCAGATGACTTGTTTGTACATGTTAATAATTCTGGGTTCCCCCGGCCACTTACACGGGGCCTGGCTGGGCTGGCAAGGATCCCACACTCAGGCCCTAGACCTATAAAAAGGGAAACTTGGCCGCAGGAACCGGGAACTCCTTTAATGTGTATAACGAATGAACCTACTACATTCCGTCCTCGATCCCGGGGCCTATATGCAGAGAAGGAGTAGACAATGGGGAGAGTTCCAGACGCAGTACTCCGGAATGGTCCCATGCATAATATGTAGAAGTTATACATGTACTCTACTTAGGCATAGCCAGGGCAGACAGATTCCATTTTCACACATTAATATCAAATATTTAGGAGGCTCGGGCCCGGCTCAACTTTTCCCAAGACTTCACGCATTATACTAATTATGAAGAAATTTCTAAATTCCGCTCAACTGTCATTCTCATTTCCCCTAATGGGGAAGGACCATTCTAGCCGAGATTAGGACCTTGGAGCCCGGCCTTTTATCTTTTCACAGGCAATTCTACATAGTATACTGTTAATGCGAGTTCGCATGAGATTCTAGCCTTGACTAACCCGTGCCAGGCTGTTCAATAGACTCCGGACACGCCAAGAATGCTAATAATTTGGTATTTGCTTATCAATATTAATTCTGTTGAATTAGAGCCAGGATATAGTACTTAGGTTAAATGGCTGTTACTGGAATCGCTTATGTTTGAACGACGAGGCCTATAATATTTCACCAAAAGCTATTGTGTGTCCCATGAAATTAGGAGGAGTCCTCAATTGGCCTAGAACAGAATAGCCGAGGAGCTAAGTTGTGATAATTCTAAATTTAAAAATTCCTCTTTAAAGGAGAGGCCCTAAGTTGGTACTCGGAATGCCTATCCAGGCCCCCTTTAGATTACTTCTATTGGCCTGGGCTAAGGAGAGCCGAACGGAAGGACAGAAGGATTCTTCCACGTAGATAGGCCTCCCTCCCTCCCATTTGGAATCCAATTTACCTACAAAGTAGGCATTTGAGATCCGGAATAAGTTCCCTGCCCCTATTGGACTTGTATTTAATTTGAATACTACATCGTAGTCCTAAACAAGTTGGAGGGGAGAGCCGGGCTTGGTGGCCTACTGGCTAAATTTAGTGTTATAGTGCTTGAGCCCCTTCCGGACCGAGGAGGCCCCTTCATAAACATGGAGCGGAAGTCTTAATTTCTCATTTGGACTGACAGGGACGAGGCTGAGTGTGAGAAGGCCCGACTCCCTCCCCACACTTTCCTAATCATTCAAGGGGAGAAACTTTTATTTAAATTAAGTTTCGGGACTCCTCGGCCTAATAGTAAATGGTCCTAATTCCCTCCCAGTAGCCTCTTCTGGACTCAAATTGGAGGAGGTTGGGGCGGGCGGATGTCTCTGCGTATCAAATAACGGGGATACAACCGTAGGGCTTGCTGCTGGTCCGCATTAGGAATTCGGCTCACATTCGGCTACCCTCCCCTCGTCCCGGAGACATGAATGAATCTAAGATCATCACAGTCGTTCTCCCTTCCCTTCATTTCATTCCCCTTCCCAGCTGCCTACTTAGATTTCCTTTTATGCTCAAACTACTGTTTAAACTAGTTTCTCTCTCTGGGAAGGCCGGAGAAAGTCGTATTTCAGGAGGAGTTATCCCCGGCCTCTCTTCCAGCACCAGTCCCAGCCCCAGCCAGCCAGCCTCTCTATCCAACTTAGTCTATGTAGGAACCAGGATTCATCTTCCTCCCACAGCCCAGGCTACAGTGCTGGAGCAGACTGACTCAGAAAACATAGAGGACTGCCCCGGCTCCGGCTACTTCCTCCAATTTCTCCCGACATAATCACTCCGCCTTCCCAGACATTGTTAGCCCCGACGGAAAAATACATGGCCCGAGGATCAGATTTCCCAGAAGATATGGAAGCTGATAGGGATCCTCCACTTTATCCACACCGATCTCCTTATCCTTGGGTTCTTAGTGAATTAGAAGGGCTCAGGTAGTTGGATCTGGTTCAGACGGGCCCAACACTGTCTACTTTCTCCCGAGGCCTAGGCTAAGGCTCAACCAATTCTTGGGAATGATTTAGTGCCCCGCCCCCTGGAGCCTCCGTAGGCCCATACTTAAGCTCTAGGAAGAAGGGAGGAATAAGTAGGGATAATATATGAAGTATCAATAGGCCGTGAGGCCAAGGAATAAATTCTGACGTCAACATGTTTCGGGTCCCGAGCCTCCATTTATTATTGTAACATATTGGTCCTCTCAGAGGAGCCCTCCCTTGTAGAGCCGGGGAGGGCCGTGGGAAGAATAATTGGAGGAATTGAATCAGGGGAAGGGGGCTCCAAATATTCAAATCAATAGGGGAGAGTGGATTGGGAAGGTGAGGCCCGTACTTGAGACCTGAGTAATAAGATGGGAGTGACTCGAGAGCTTCATTAGGCTCCCTTTCTTAATGGAGGCTCCTCCGAGTCGAAGTCCGGGCTGATGACGGGAGAATCAACCGGGCCCATGTAAACTTGACTCTTTTCGGGTCTGGGTTCCTCTCCTTTGCTTGACAAGATTTTATGAATAGGCGTTATTACTCTGATAATGAGTCGGGTGTAGGAGACTCTGGCCTATGATTGATGGGATTCCTGGAGGTCCCCTCACAGAGTACCCATTCCCAGGCCCATTGTGGAACAGTTCCTTCCACTTTGGATCCCATAACATGCTCTTTATTATCATGAAAAAATATTGGGGTTCCCGGGCGGCGGAGGAGCAGGTAGGGCCAGCCCGCCCTCGGGAATAACTCACTTAGAGTTAGGACCCCGGATCCCCCAAGTGTCGTATGTTTTTGATGTGGGAGCTTTATGGGCCCGAGAGGCTGGACCTATTTAACTAATCCTCGGGAGCCTCTAACCAAGTCCCTCGCTCCGAGGCCTAGAAATTGATTGTGTAGAAGTGAACCAACTAAGTTGGTTTTAGAGACGACAAGCCCAAGATTTATGGGCCCTCTCCAGGAGAAGACACAAGGAGAGAGAGGCGAGGAGATCAGGAGTATAAAAAGTACATTTCGGGATTGCTTAATGCTCCAGTTTAGCTTCCTTCCTCCTACATAGAGTCTAGGCTGGCTGGAGTGGAGATAGTCCCTACTACTAGTACTACTCCTACGTAGTAGCCTATAGTCCGGAGTCCCTCTTTCCCTAAATCCGGAGGGCCCAAAACAAAAAATTTACTTGTTTGAAGGGTAGATGAGAATGGAAAGTGGTGAGGGGAAAGTGGGAAGCCTAAACCCTTCTCTCACGTCTTCCCGTCACCCAAAAAATAGGCCTCATGAGCATCTTTCTCTTATTACTACAAGCCAGTAGCCCATGCAGGAAGGCCGAAGCCAAAGGAGGACCGTAAATTGCGCCGTCGCCTCTCCCGCCGTTCCCGCTGGGTCCCGGCTCCGGCCCAGTCCCTCAAACAGTTCCACTCCGGCCTCTCATCCAGCTCCCTACAATACCTACTCCGGACCTCGGTTCTCGAACCCGTTCCTGGAATGTGCCCAATGTGCTTCTCCCCCCGTCTGGACCTCTAAGTTGGACTCGGATCCCCGCCCGCCGCAAGGAAATCAGGATCAGGGCCAAGTTCCGGGCTCGCCATGCTCTTCCTCCACCACTCCCTCCCTGTCAACTGGATTGCCCTATTCTGGGTCCTCAGTGTCTCACAGACCGTCCGCCTACAGAGCGGTAAGTAAGGTTGAGCTAATTTTGGGCTTAATTGTGGGGACTGGAGGGCTGTTCGGGGAAATGAGCCTTGTAGCGGGACAAGCACGGCCAGGTAGGGAATTGACAGGCCTCCTCCTATTTATCTCCAAACCCTTCATCAAGGGAGAAGTCTGAGCATCTTATCTCCTCCGCCTAGTCTCCCCTTTGTCCGCGGGAAAATGGGGAAGATAATCGAAATGAGGGGAGGTGGGAGGGCGGGCGTAAGCCCAGAGGTAAAATAATGGTGAAAGTCTATTTCCAAGAGTAGTTGGAGTCCCCCTTTTATTGGAGGCCGGTCTATGACTCAGGGAGTCAGGTGTATGCCTCCTTTTGATGAATGAAGAAGTCGGGAGAATGGAGGAGAAAGTGGAGAACAGATATGAATTGGAGGAAGGGAGATCCCTCGTTTGCTTGGCAGAATGACGTACAAGTGTTCCCCGTCTTGTTCCCCGCCAAAACTTTCTGTTTTTCTTGGGCCCGGAGTGAAAAGTGAAAGTGGAAGGGCGGACTCTGTTCCTTCCCTCCCAAATCTAAGAAGCCCGACTCCCCTATGAAATATTATGTAGTCGATCAGCTTGTCAGGCCCTGACGGACTCTCCCTCACACTCAGTCCTGGTCACTCCTGGCCTAATCCACCCGTCTGGCATAGGGCAGGACTGAGCGGGACCAGCTGGGCCCGGAATTGATGAGATCCAGTCTATTAGTGAGCCAGAGGCTCCCGAGGTCTCTATGCCTCAGGAGCGGGCACACAGAGTCTGGGAGACAAGACAAGGAGGAGGCCGGGCAGAGAAAGCGTATTAAAGTATTCTTCTGGTCGGATGGGCCCAGGCCTCCAAATTGACGGCTAGGCCCGAATCCTTCTTTACTCCAGGCTCCCGGCTCCAAGTATAGCCCGGAAGTGAGGAGAACGGGGAAAGTAATAATGTAAAGTTATGAGAAGACCCGGAAGTATTTCAGACTCCCCGACACTCCATTGTTGAAAGGAGTGAGTGGCAGTGGCCTACAAAGTTGAATCATAAGTCCTGGCCAGCCATGCAGGAAGATCTCCCAGAACTTCTCCCTTGAAACCACGAGTCCCCAATATGTAAAAGTTATGAAGTTAGTTGTGAGAGAGTGGTTGGGGCGAGGCGGGATACGAGATTCCGAGGGATAAGGTTACGAAGGTCCCCATAGGGGTGCCCATAGGGGTGCCCATAGGGGAGGCCCAATGGAATGAGCCCAGGACACAGACCTATGTCAATTGTGGACTGCCTGCACCTTCAGGGGCCGCCCAATGTCAAATGCTTGGGGAAAGTCATTCTTGCTTTCAGCCGAGCCCCGCTCCCTGGACTGATGTCTCAAGTTGGGAACTGGAGGCTCGTCCAGGCCCCACTCCTGCCGTGTGTTGGGGGGCTTAATATGATTTAAAGGCCGGGTCCGGAATTAAGGAGAAAACTTAATTTTTCTGAGGCCGGCCTCCCAACTTCTTATCTCTGCCTCATTCATAATGAATAAAAGGGCGGAGATTAGAGCCTCTGTCGCTTTCCCCTGTCACTTCTATTGCCAACTTTCTCGGGAATAATTACGCCGTCCGCCCGGCCTCCGCCTTGCCCAGCCCGGACCAGGAATCCCTTCATTCCGTCAACAGCCGTAGCCTCTGACAAAGACAATCTGACTGGAGCGGAAATTAAAATCTCTCTCTCTTCCGTCTTGGGTAGCAGGCGGCGGGAAGAAGAAGGCTCAAATTGATCATGAGCCTAGTCAGAGCTTTTTCTGGAGCTCCTTGGCCGGAGTCTTCTAAGTTGTGATTAGCGGTCCATAATGGTGGCTTAAGGAAGTGGAGCCTTTTAAGGTTTCGTGGGGAAACTTTGAAGGAAGGCTTAATTTGTTATCAAAATCGGATTATGACTTTAATTGTCTTCCCCGCCTATATCTAATTACTCCACTCTCTCTTATGTCCTAATTAGATGAGGAACCCAGTGAGGAGCCCTACTTCGACACCGAGAACTCTACAATTATCACCAACCTCACCCTACACACCGGCACCGACTTCGTCCTACTCAACTGCCCCGTCAATCGACTAGCAAAAAACTCGGTGAGTCTTTCTAAGCTCACCTATGAAGTATTAGGTAGGCTGAATGGGAAGAAAATAGACTCGAGCCCTTCCCTACTCTGATTCAGTACATTTGAAAAGGAGAAAAATATCCGATGCCTTTGGTGTGCTGGAATAAGTAAACTTATTGAGCTCATAAATAGGTGGCAGTTTAGAAGTCTCATCCTTGGATAAAGAACCCGATTCATCCTGACATTAATAGTAAGGCAAACTGGAAATTCAGATACGATAAGAACATATTTACTCTAAGGTCGACTTTCTGGTACTGAAGCAAAGCATTTAGCATGTAATATTCCTACAAATAACATCAGTTTTTTTATAGACCCGGATTAAGCTACATAAATATTTACTTTGGCTGTAGTAAAACTATGTTAACATATAATAGGGTTTCATATAATCAAAAGTAACCATAATTAAGTTGTGTCTACCATTTTTGACATTCAATCTACATTTTCTGGGGTTTATATTATAGTACAATACCATACCTTAGACTCACTCAAATAGTATTTCTTTCTAGAGCCATCCAAATAGAAACAGGGAGTAAATATTTCTGGTTCAGATCAGTCATATTACGAACTAAACGCTGTCAACTTAAGTGTATAGTAGGATTTCACAAATTACTTAGTCTTGAGCCGAGCCAAATCTACCTCTAGTTTGTTCGTTTGGATACTAATCCTACTCTAAATACAGATTCGAGAAAGTGAAAAAGGGAAAGTGCTAATAAAGCTGCAAGTGACATTTTTCCCGCTTTAATGAAGACCCAACTGCATGCAGTTGGCATCCTTTCTGGCCTAAAGGAAGGAGAGGATCTTCCTGCGAGGATTTAGTGGAGTCCGTTTACAGGGCGGGTTGGGGGTTCGATATAATGATGGAGCGGGTCCCTGAATATTTCCTCCATTCCAAATAACTAGGTCGCCATGAATCCTCGAGCAGCCGACCCAGAGTTAGCTCCAGTTGTATTCTGTTCAGATGGATCTGTTCGGCCGTCAGAGTACAAATGGGTTCTCCCGAAAGGGATTGATTAGTTTCCTTTGGCTCCGGCTTGGAGCGGGACAAGGAGGAACACGTTAGAAGGTCTCGGCCCGTTTGATCATATGCAGAGCGAGAGCTTCCTTTCGTCTCCGGAACTTCCCTAAGTCTGAAGGATTCCTCCCTCCCCCTTTGTTATTACTACTATTTGAGTTCTCATTATGCGTAGACGTGGGCCTGATTTCGGGTTCCTTCCGGCGATCAGGTTCGGAGTCTAAAGGAAGCCCCTCACTCAATCAGCCCCCTTTGTCTGCCTAATAAGGGGGCCTCTATGGGAGTAAATGATGATTTTGTCCTGGCTCAGACGCCGGGAGGCTTAGGGGGACCCCAATGATTTGTGAGGGCCGGCCACTCCTCCCATCCCCAAATCCGGGACGAGAGGGGGAAGTTGAATTTGGGGGGCCTAGGCCTAATAACAGTCACGTCCTCTGTTCTTTGAATGCCGGGAGATAAAAGGGACTTAGGAGTTTGGGACCAATTTTCATCCTGTCCCAGGACTGACCGGCTTTGGGGACGTGCATGACGTGGGGAAAAGCTGGATCCATCACTCAGTTTACTCACCAGTCTCCCCCATCTACCAACCAAATGGCGGACGGACTAAAAGGCCCTTCCTCGAGGAACCCGTCCGAGTCAATAATCGAATTTTAAAACGTAATTTAAGGATAATGGGATTCTCTTCGAGTCTTGAGGCCGAGAAGGAAGTGACCGGAAGCTAGAGGCAGGAGGCTGAGCCGATCTTAATGAAATTCTTCGGTTCCGCTCTCTCACACGCCGCCTTTAGTCCCACAGCTTCACCCCCACTTTGGATCCAGTCAATTAGGCCCAAAACACTTACTTGATCTTTCCCAATCCTAACTGTTCCCAGTTCCCGAATTCGGACGCGGGTAATAGTTTTGTGCCGGAAGAAATACAGATAAAATCTAAAATCCCAAATCAGAGCAGTTAATGAAGGTTAGGTTTTGGTTTTGTTAAGCTCTACTATTATTAGATTTGGCTATGCTAAGCCTTTTTACATTATGCTAGGTTATCTAACTATTATAAAATTACTCCAAGGTTTGGTCTGTCCGATTGATCCTGATCGCAATTCTCAACCTATACCCACCAAATCTCGCCAACAAAAAGTTATGCCCAATACGAAGATCCAGTTTGAACTTGGGATTTTTAGGGTCAAGGGGTCAGTACCTTAAGGGCCAAAAACATGGCCCCTAGCAACGGA